>JACXGJ010008061.1:0-28389 GCA_016801105.1 Esox niger | reverse complement strand
ATACTCTCTCATAATTGGGTTCACCTGTGTATGTAGGTCAAGGGTCACTGAGCTTCCCAAACCAATTTTGAGTTCCAATAATTGGTTCTAAAGATTTTGAAATCAGTAAAATGACAACAGTGCCCAAATTTATGCACATGCCTAATTTTGTTCGAACAATTATTGCACACTTCCTGTAAATGGTATAAACTTCGTTTCAATTCTCAAATATCACTGTGTTTGTCTCCTATATGATAAATTTAACTGATTTTTTTTTATCCTAAGGACCAACGACTTATGAAGGAAAATCATGGAAATTAACAAGGTTGCCCAAACTTTTGCAGACCACTGTATAGCACAATTCATACATCAAAGCAATTCAATGTGCTTTACAGAGAAAAAGACAAAAATATAAAAATACAATAACATAAAAACAAATACTTCAATGAAAACATCAAAACAGCATAATAATAATAAAAAAATAGAATAAGAAAATATAAAATAATAAAAACAAGATTAAACCATCTATAAGGAAGCTATAAGGCTAAACACTGTGGTTAAATTTAAATGCTCAGTCAAAGACATGTAAAAAGAGAAGTGTTTTTAACCTGGATTTAAAAATGTATATGTTTGGGGCACATCTATAATCTATTATTGCACCATTACTGAGATGTTTCTTGCAGATGATGTAGTTTAGCTAGTGGGTAGTTAAGTGGTGGGCATCCTGAGACGTGTTGGCTCTTCTGTCGCCATTCACCTGAAAGAACCGAATAATTTGGTTCCCTAAGGGCTCTTTGCCTTTTAATGCCACAAAATAACCCCAAAACAATGAAAAATCTCTATTGGAAAGGCATACATAGCTGTTTATACACTATTTATTAGATTGCCTCTTGTTTATTCCTGGCTTTACCCTAGTGGAACAATTAATGTGGAATGAAAACACATGCCCTCCAAAATATTTATAGATTCTGTAGTGTGAATATGAACATAGAAATTTTGACTATGCAATCGAGGATGTTGGAGGTGTACTGTAGCATGTGCAACTGAAATGCAGTTCTAGCAGCAATGAGGTTGTTGACAAATACATTAGCTTTGTTTGTTGTTGGGTTTCCAGATTTCAGATTTCAATAACTCTGAATAATCCCAGTTAATTTTGAAGATTTTTGGTAACCTTTGATATGGGAATAAATCGCATGACTTGTTTTCAGGGAAAACCATGTTATCTCAACAGACTATAGCATAACATTTCCTTATCTTTTTTGGTGGATTGTATTTCATGGCTAATGTTTAATCCTACACGGATATAAGAACACACTCTTTTTGAACTCCAACACAGTCTACAGTAAAGCAGAAGCTGAATATATCATCCTGTAAAAGTTTAGGTTTGTAGAATGAGGGTAGTGGTTCTGACCCTGTTGCTGGGGTTCCTGTCTGCTACTCTCAGTGGAGATGCTGGGGAAGACAACAGCTGTCAGTCAGACATGTGTAATATTATGAAGAGTTTGAAAGCCATAGAAGACAGACTGAATGCTACAGAGAACCAGATGGAAGAAATTAAATAAATACAAGATACTTTTGCTGTCTTACAGAGAACTACTGAAAGTAAGCAAAATCCAATATATTTTAGTTTTTTTGTTAATGTAGTTAAATGTGTAGAATAAGTTTAGACCGACAATTAATAGTATTGATTACTTTTTTTATGTAAGCTAAAATATCTCTGACTACACGTACATTATGCTAGTGTACAAATCTTAGATAAAACCATTGTTTTTTCAAAACTTCCAAGAAAAAAAAAAAATTATACCTTGGATGAAGGAGAATTTTCTTTCTTTTTTGGACGACAAGCATCAGACTCTGATATAAAATATATTTTTCCTTTAATAGTTCAAGCAGCCAAGATCAGAGCCATGGAGACCAACCTGACCAAAAGTCAGAGTTTAATGGAGAGCATGAAGAGAGTCAATGAAGGTAATTTACACAACCGTTTTTACAATGATATGTGAAATGTGAATACAGTTGGCCTGAAGAAAAATCATTTTAAGGTGGTGTATGTGTGTGTGTCACTGAGAGGGAGACACCTACAGAGATGTGTGTATGAAAGAGAGAATGCATGTAAGGATGGTACATTGAAACTTAATATAAGGATGAATAGTGTTTTCTCATTACTGCCATTAGGACAGATATATTTATTGGAGTAGCCTAATCTGTTATTGAGTAAACGTGTGACGTAAAAAATATTTTATATAAACACTAATGGCACCAGGGATAATTATACTTGCACTATACATAATAGTACATAATAGTGATTTTTACTAAGATGATGGTATCGTGAAATACCCAATAATGAATCGAATGTCCTGGCACTGGTCAAGTGTTCATGTGCCCGAAAAAACCTGATGTCTTTGGCCCTCCCAACTTGTCATCCCTGACATTTGCAATGTTTAAATTGTTACTTCAGCTAAGGTCAAACATGACAGAAATGCCAAAAGCAAAAAAGAATACTTAGATGTTTTTTATTTACTAATTCAAAATCATGTGTTTCAGTACAGAAAAAAAAGCATATATTCATTTTAATTGCGGGCAAATGACACAGAGTTCAAAGTGAAGCAAAAGCTTTCATTCATTTTAATTGTGGGCAAATGCCACAGAGTTCAAAGTGAAGCAACAGCAACACCTTCTGGATTAACTGAAGAATACATCTACATTACCTACAATGAACGTAATGTCTTAACTGAGTTAAAACCACCGAAATAGTGCGGATTATATACATATTTCTTATCCTATTTTTCATTTCAAACAGACACATTTATTTACAGACACAGAGAATTTCCTTTGTGAATAATTTGTAATCCATTCTGGTCTGTTCTGAAAAGACCCTGATTATCTCTCCAACTCTTTCTCATAGACAAACCAAAGATTGCGTTTTTGGCTGCACTAGCAGGAAATGACCATATATCATCCCCCACCAGAGAGACCAACTTGGCATTTAGAAATGTCTTGATGAACATTGGCAGTGCCTACAATTCTGCCTCAGGTAAAGTGTTAGAACGCTATCAATGTGGCCAAATGAGTATCACCAACTGGTGTAACTGGTGTAAGCATTGGCAAGGGAGGGGTTAGGGACTTTCCAAAGTGTCCTATGTTGCATAGATTTCCACATACAGTTTTGTTTACAGTATTATATATGGGGTTTTAGTTGCTTCTGCCCTCATCTTTCCCCGCTACTCTGCTATAGGTGTTTTCACCGTACCGGTGAGAGGAGTCTACTACTTCAGCTTCTCGTCATTTGCATACAGTGGGCGCGACGCCTGCGTAAGTCTGTTCTTGAATAGCGCCCGTATGTTTTCTGCCAGTGATCATCATTCAGTGGGCGACCGTTCCGACAGCGCAGGCAACGGAGGGACACTGCATTTAGAACAAGGGGATCATGTGTACATCACCCTGCATGCTCAATCCCACATATTTGAGGACTACCAAAAGCGCAGCACATTTCGAGGGTTCATGCTTTTTAGGACATGAGGATGTATTCCGTTAAAACACAGCCTGTATCTCTAACGACACACTGATTAGCCTACACCACATTTGAACCACCTGGGACTGATTTTGTCTGAACGGTGAGTTTTTTGAGTTTGTGAGAGTTGTGGGGAGAAAATGTATTTCTGACTCTGAGGAATGCTGTTTAATGTGTTCAAAATATCAGAGACACGTCCCCATATTAATGAAATAATCCATTAATATGGGGAAATGAAATTTATAAAATAAGCTGTGAAATTACCAAGATAAAGTATTATATTAAATGTGTGTGGTTATCATTACTATACACTATATACTGTATAAAATAAACTGTGAAATTACCAAGATAAAATATTATATTAAATGTTTGTGGTTATCATTACTATATACTGTATAAAATAAACTGTGAAATTACCAAGATAAAATATTATATTAAATGTTTGTGGTTATCATTACTATACACTATATACTGCATAAAATAAACTGTGAAATTACCAAGATAAAATATTATATTAAATGTTTGTAGTTATCATTACTATACACTATATACTGTATAAAATAAACTGTGAAATTACCAAGATAAAATATTATATTAAATGTTTGTGGTTATCATTACTATACACTATATACTGCACATCACTTATTTTTACTGATCTGTAAAAAGTGAAATTGGCAGGTAGGTCGGTTGATTATTTTTAATGGTTCTATGACCCGAAAGGTACCTGAAACCCTACCAGATACTTTTGCACATGACCAGCTCCAATGATTGGATCACAGTCTATCTGATTACTGTTAATGCCTGATAATCATTGTGACAATGCGTCCATCCCTTTCTTGCATACATTGATCATAATCTGTTTAAGACCTGATAATGTGGTGGTTTAAACAAATCAGTCACAGAAAAAACACCTGACACAACTAAATGTAGGAACCTGACACAAATGAAGACTCAAATGCTATCAGAAATAGTTTTATCTTGTATCCCAGTATGGCACTCAATACACATCACAGAAAATGAAAAAGCAAAGAAAGCCTAGTTTGAATCTAAGTTGCGACCTTTTAGAAATGCTCAGTTAGTCAATATTTGCCGTTTGTAATTCCCCATCGTATTGGCATTGGCCTTATTAGCATTGTGCAAATTCAGAAATTGAAGCGGTTCATTCCACCTCCCAAGCAACAAAAGCTACATTTCAACCGGAAACTAACTCAATAAACACATACCCAGGTAAGTATCTGTCTTCTTTTTCAGATTTAAGCTCTCTCAGCTTGATGTAGTCTTTGGTAGGAACCTTCAGGGAAAAGTTCAACATTCTCAATAACTTCTGGTGATGTGTAGCAGTCGGTGAGGTTGTCCCAGGACTTCTGTAGTGCTGCATAAGGATGATGTGTACAGAGCTTACCCTTGTCAGTTGATCTGATGATTCCTTGACCAGACCCTTCATGACCAGATCCAGCTTTTCACTTGGCGAAAGGTCTGGGCCGCTGATGGAGTTGGAGTAGAAGATTGTCATGTCTGAATGCTCTCAAGACGGACATCACTGCAAGTCTGTACTGTACCCACCAGCTTATGGGGTGCAAGGTATTTGGCAATCTCCATAATTGCAGACTCTTGGATTTGTGCTGTGCGATGAAACATTGAGCTCTGGGATTCATATGTTGGCGGGTCAGGCCATTGTACTTTTGTTAGGATATGAGCAGAATTAGTGGTGTGCTTGGGGATCGATGCCTATCTGTCAAGAGTGATGTTGTTATGGCGTGGGGAAGGTGTAACATGTTTGTGTATATTCATTAAGTAGCTTTGTCTTTTACAGTCACGTTGGCATTCTGGAATTTCCTCCTGTGAGGATGGTTGAACTTCATTCAACAGAACTCCACCCTCGTGTTCCATTGTTTCCTCTAAGACCTATGTCTGGGAAGCACTGTCATAGTCTCGGGTATTTTACATCATGTAGTTTCAGATATAGTTTTATCCCTCCAAAGCCTAAGTTGTAGTGGTACCAGCTGGTAACCTCCATTTTCACTGTACTCTCTTCCTTAAGTTGCAGGCGTAACAAATAATAAACAGTCAAACAATGTCTATTCACAGATTACATAATAGTCAAGTTATAGCATTCTTTCTTCAGTTTATCAAATCCAAAAGCATCCATGACAACTAAGGAGTGAAAAGGCATTGCTTACTCAGAGCACAGAAATAAGGACGGCAACTGATTGTAATGAAACAGCTCAGCACTTGCTAAAACATTCCACTTCCTGTCAGAGTAGAAGAGCAGGCCACTTACCGATTATGTACCAATGGCCAGTGGGAGGTAGGGATAATACAAATGACACCTATATTAAGGCAGAATATCAAGACTATGTTGTTTGATGTGACAATATCAAGACTATGTGAGGGCTGTTGATGGCAGACGATCTTATCCTGTTTGTCAGTGTTTTATATTCTTCACATATTTCCTGGAAGGCAAGCTGACAGTCAAGCTAAGGTAAGGGAAATTGTGTTTTAGGATTGATGGAAGACAGTATGAAAAAACTGCTGTTTCATAAAAAGTTCTGTAATTCCAAAATAGTTGTTACTCATATGATACATAAGACATAAAAAATATTTTAGCTCATTGTACATGAAACATTTTACAGTTGACATTTGAGTTTAAATCAGACAGCAAAATCCAGGTAAATCAGAAGATGGGAGAAACCCAGTGTCCTTGAGAAGAAATGATACAAAATCCATTAACATAAAGAGATTTTTGTCATTGCTTCTGAGCGAGATAGCTACCTGTTTGTTATAAAAGTAATCAAACTGAATGTGAGTGGACACTGATTGACATATAGTCTCTATATAATAATAATAATAATATTTGCCTTCACAAAGCACCAGTGTCTTTTATTAAATGTTCTTTGTTTATTTTGCAACTGATTTATCAGAGAGAATGGTCCTGTAGAGCTTCCATCCTGTAGGTTTTCTCTCTATTCTAATAAGAAGCTGAAAGAACACTAAATCAGTTTAGTCACACCCCCTGTGTAGGATAACATTTACAGGAGGGTGTATCTCCAGGATCAAGGTTGGATGAGCTAAAAGATTGTAGTTCTCAACAATGGTCTGGAATTGGCAACATTCCTAAGAGGTGTACAAATAACTAGGTCAATGAAACAGGGGTAATTGTCACATTGAAATTGATTGGTCGTGGTCTGAATTTCACCACGGCTGCACCATTTCTGTCTTAATATGCTATATGGTGTGTTTCTATGCTGTGTTTCTACAGCATTACACCCATAATTGCCTGGCAATTTACGTCTCCAACACCATTGTTAGGTTTTTTGACGACACTACCATCATAGGTGTGATCTCTGACATTGACGAGTCGGCCTATAGACACGAGGTAAGGTCACTGACTTCATGGTGTCAGGATAACAACCTCCAGCTCAACATCAACAATACGAAGGAGATGATTGTTGATCAGAGGAAGTAGCAGTGAGGAGACCATGCCCCCAATACACGTAAATGGGTCTGCCATAGAGAGAGTTCACAACATCAGGTTTCTTGGTGTCAACATCAGCTAAGACTTGACCTGGTCTCTTTACTCTAACATTGTGGTGAAGGAGGCAAAGAAACGACTCTTCTTCCTACACCGATCAAGGAGATTTAGCGCAAACGGATCATTACAGATCCCAGTCACCCAATTCCACAGATTGTTTACTAAGCTGCCGTCAGGCATTAGGTACAAGAGTATTCAGTCCAAAACTAACAGGCTACGGGACAGTTTCTTTCCTCAGGCTGTAAGTCTGCTCAATTCCAAAACCCCTTTTCCCTTCCATCCATAATCCAATGCACACCTGTCACTTTACATCATGAACATCTGCCACTTTTTTACATTGAACTACGGTTGTATAGTTGTATAGGTATTATTATTGATGTGTGTTTTTGTATGATGATATTATGTTATTATGGCGTAAAATTAGAGCTACTGTTACTTTTAAACTTTTAACTGCACTGTCGGGAGTAGGAAAACCAAGCATTTTATTGCCGTAATTTGTTATTATAAATGACAAACTTTTGAACTTGAACTTTGAACTTTGAACTTGAAGTACCTACATTATATTAAGCCTGAAATAAAAGAATTGACGGTGGATTGTTTCTGGTGGATTTTCGAAGTACGCATCCGTGCATGCGTTTTGGGTCAGGATAGAAGACATTCAATAGCTATGTTGTGGTAAGCCTAAACTAAAACTGTTAAGGCACTGAGAACACATGAAATCAGAGGAATGTAGTCAACATATTACACATCTAGTTTATTCTGTTTTGAACAAAAACCGTACATTGATTATTGACACATAGATTGTTATTGACCATTACCTCTTGTCAACTCTGTATGGCAGGAGCCTACAAGACATATAAATCAGGCAGTCGGTCTATTAAGTGTCTTAAAGTAAATAAAATGACGTCCCAAACCCACAATAATGTGCCACAAGTTTCAGCGTCGTAGAGGTAACATAATAAAGTTGCTAAGTGCTGACCCATTACTATTTATAATGTTTAGAGCCCTTGCAGCCGCTTGCCCTCAATCACTTACCTGGTGACATCAGTTAAATTTAGTCTGTGAGGGTTCAGGGCTTAGGGTGTAGGGGGGACATTGAGATTGGGCCATAGTGTAGTTTACAGTTCTTCTCTTATGACGGGTGTTTGCCGGGATTTTTCTCTTGCATCCAGGCTTCCCCTGGTAACCCCTGTGTTTTACATCGCAACGATATGAACTGTGGGCAATTCCCTCAGGCAAAGTGTGCAGAAAGGGCTTGAAATGTCTGCAAAAGAGCCCTCGCGCAATTGACAACAGTGGGACAGCCCTAAGCCCTCAGACTTAGCAAAAACTCACTTCATAGTCCCTGAATCTGTGAGTGTGGACATTGGGATGGGCCATAGACACCTCTCAATGCAACTTAGGACACTTTGGAAATCAATAATGCATGGAAACTCTTTAACCAGTTACATTGGAAAGGGAGGTGTTATTAGGTTGTAGACACTCATTTGGTCACATTAATAGTGTTCTAACTCTTTACCTTAGGCAGAATTGTAGGCACTGCCAATGTTCATCAATACATTTCTGAACTCCAAGTTTGTCTCTGGTGGAGGAAGATATATGGCCATTTCCTGCTAGTGCAGGAAAAAACATGATCTTTGGTTTGTCTATGAGAAATAGTTCAGGGTCTTTTCAGAAACAGATCCAGCTGGATTACAAATTTTTCACAAAAGGAATTACTTTCTTTCTTTTGAAATTAACTTGGCTATTTGAAATGAAAAATAAGGCATATTCTCCACACCGTTTCGGTGGTTTTAGCTCTTAAGACATTACCTACATTGATTGTAGGCTTTACATTAGACCGTCCATCTTGTTCTCCAGTTTGTCCAGGAGGTGTTGCTGTTGCTCCACGTTGAACTCTGGCATTCGCCCACAATGAAAATACCCCAAGCTTTTTTCCTCTGCTGGAAGACATGGTTTTGAACAAATACAGAAACAACAACAAACTATTCTTTGTAGGTATTTTTAATTCTGTTACGTTTGACCATAGCTGATGTAACTATTTAAACATATTGCAAATGTCTGGGTTGTAAGTTGGTGAGGTGAAAGCCACCAGGGTTTATTTGGGCAATAGAACATTAGTAGAATTTCAGGGTATTTTTGTCAAGATACCACCATCTTTAATCAATACCATATGGCAAGTATAATTATCTCTTGTGGCATTAGTGTTTATTAGGGGTTCTACGGTAGGATAAACTCAATAGTTATTGTTATTGTATATTCTTGGTGCCTAAAATGCTTAGTAACACAAAAAGTCCAAGGTCAAAAATGCTATAAACCTGAGTATTGTTAAAATAGCCCACATGTAACACTCAAACAGACCCCCGCCCTGTATGAGTGTTTCACGTGGGCTATTTTGACAGTACGCAGGTTTATAGCTATAGTACATGATACAATTTGCTAACCTCAAAATAATGCAATTTCCACCCTGTTTGTTCTACAGCGCTGATTGTTTTTACCTGACTCATTTCTCGTGATGAACAAAAAAGCCTCAAGAACCCATTAAGACCGCCATGATGGATTTTGTGTACAATGAAAATTGGTCCAAACCTACAAATATGCTGTTTTCAAGAACCGTAAATCCAATTGACTTGTCCTCAGGCAAACCGGTGTCTAACACATGCATCCTTTAAATCTTCCCAGGAATAAGAGAACTTGCAAAATGGTGGACTAAATGGGTGACTACAGTACAATATATGTATGCACAATGTGCACGTATCCAATTCTTTATTGGAACAATATCCTGTGTGCTTCATATTTATTATGCCTTCTGAAACTACCCCCATATAACACCATGTGCATTTGTTTGCTGATGTCTCAAAGGTTGGGGAAATGGCATCTGCCAGAAATCTGACCATTTTCAACAAAAGCTAATGCTAATGCTTCTAAATGCATTTACAACTTTTTTCTCCTGAACCGTACATCAGAATTACTCGCCAGTACATTTTCAGACTCTGAACAGGGCTGATAATGAAACTAGTTGCTGTAAAGAGTTGCTTTCAAAAGTCGACTGAACAATGACTTCACAAAATTTGCCCTTTATCACTACAAACATTTCCTAAAAATGTACCGGTAATCAGATCGACCTGGCTGTTGGTGTACAGGTGTCTCACTTGTGCCTCCCTATAGGGTTGTAAGGAATAAGAGCTATATTACAAGATGGCGGACAAAACGCTGACCAGTGTAAAACCTATCGATGCATACACTTCATGTGTGAATTACATTATGGCACAGGGAAAATACAGATCAGGTATATCATCCACACAGACACCCAACCCAATTCCTCCACAGGTGGCGCCACAGGCCTCACCATAATGCATTTCTTCCACAGTTATGCCTTTTCCACCCTGACTGACCGGGAAGGCTGATTCTTTATGTACATGCCTCAATCCCCAGGAGGTACAAATATGCCTCAATGACATATCATGTCTGCCATGTTGGACATTTTGTAGTCAATATATCATTAAATAAATAACAATCTACATAAAATCAACAATAACTCTGATTGACCTGGCAATCGGCCATCAGGTGTCTCATACATGTCTCCCTATAGGGTGTTCACAACTTAATATAATACAAGATGGCAGACAAAAAGGCTGACCAGTATAAAACAAATTCATCCACAAAATGTATGAGTCCATTACATGATGGCACCATTTAAATACAGACCATGTATACCTACCACACCGAAACCAGACCCAATTCCTCCAAAGGGAGCGCCACAGGCCACGCCCTAATTAATTATTTTCACAATGACACAATTTCCAACTCGATTGACCTAGAATGCTGATTCTTGGTCTACATACCTTATTCCCCAGGAGGTGCAGCACACCCTCAAGGACCAATCATGTCTGCCACCTTGGATATATTGTTCTGTGAACATTTTATGAAACCTATATAAATTACTTTAAATCAAAAATTACTCTGACTGACCTGGCAGTCGGCATACCTATGTATTATACATATCTCTTAATAGAGTAGTACTAGGTTAAGAGATATATTACAAGATGGTGGACAAAATGGCTGACCAGTGTAATACTTACGGATGCATACACTTCATGTGTGCATTATGGCACAATGAAAATACAGGCCAGGTATATTATCCACACAGACACCTGACCCGATTCCTCCACAAGAGGTCTCACAGCCCACACCTTAATGCATTTTTTTTTTAAATATGCCATTTCCACCCCGATTGACCTAGAATGTGGATTCTTTCTTTGCATGCCTCATTTCACAGGATGTACAAAACTGCATCAAGGACCTATCATGTCTGCCATGTTAGATATGTTTTTGTGAAGATTTCATGAAACCAATAAAAATCATAATGAAATCAACAAAAACTCTGTTTGACCAGGCCAGCGGAAAATATATGTGTAATAGATGTCTACATGATGGTGGATAATATGTCTGACCACAGTAAAAAATATATGAAAGTGATTATTTCTGATGCCATATGCATACAATGTTGGTATAACTGCTTCCCTATGCTCAACATGTCAAAGGAGAACCCTGTCCCATGGTTGCGTGCAGCTATATTTGAACTTATTTTTACGTCACACTCTTTACTCAATAACAGATTAGCGTACTGCAAAAAATATATCTGTCATAATGCCAGTAATGAGAAAACACTATCCTTACATTGTGTTTCCATGTACCATTCTGTACAAACGCATTCTCTCCTTCAAACATCTTCCAGTCTCTATCTCTCTCAGTGTCTCCCTCTCAGTGACACACACACATCCACCACATTGAAAAGTGTCTTCTTCAGACCAACAGAATTCATGTTTCACATCTCATTCTAGAGACAGTTTATGTGTAAATCACCTTCATTAACTCTCCTCATGCTCTCTATTAAACTTTGACTGTTGGTCTTCATTTCTCCAATCTCGGCTGATTGAACTACTGAATATTTCTTTTTATTTTAGGTTAGAGTTTGAAGCTCGTCTTCAAACTCTATGGTTTACATTTTTTATTTCTGGGGTATTTAAATGTTTTCCCAGAGCAAGGTTTTTATCCAATTTTGTTGCCGTATGTACATTATGGTTAATGTATGTGTAGTCAGGGTTATTTCATCTTACATTCAACGAAACATAATCAGTACTATTAGTTGTTAGTATAATCTCATTCTACACATTAAACTACATTAACAAAAAAAATATTTTGATAACCTTCAGTAGTTCTCTGTAGGACGGCAACAGTCTCATGTATATATTTAATTTCTTCCATCTGGTTCTCTGTAGCATTCAGTCTGTCTTCTATGGCTTTCAAACTCTTCATAATGTTACACATGTCTGACTGACAGCTGTTGTCTTCCCCAGCATCTTCACTGAGAGTCCCAGACAGGAACAGCAGCAACAGGGTCAGAACCACTACCCTCATTCTACAAACCTAAACTTTTACAGGTTGATATATTCAGCTTCTGCTTTACTGTAAACTGTGATGGAGTTCAAAAAGAGTGTGTCCTTATATTTGTGTAGGTTTAAACATCAGCCATGAGATTTAAGGAAACATTCTAGAAATAAATATTATTTAGATCATTATGATATATTCCTATGAGATAAGATTGTTTTCTTAGAAAATGTTTCATGTTATTTATTCCCATATCAAAGGTTACCAAAAATCCTTGACTATACTGGGATTATTCAGAGTTTATAGTCTGTAATCTGGGAATCCAACCACAAATATATCTAATGTATTTAAGGTACCGCTTTATGATAATAAACATTTCTAATGTGTCAATAAATAATTGCTTGGTGATTTGGGAACCCAGAATTTAGATACTTGTAATGACAAGCTTTGTTCTTTTTATTACATATATACTACAGTTCAAATGTTTTTTGGTCACTTAGAAATGTCCTTGTTGATGAAAGAAAAGTAAAATGTTTGTAGACATTTTTAATGTTGTAAATCATATTTGTAGTTGGAAAAGGCAGATTTTTAATAGAATGTTCACATCGGCATATAGAGGCCTATTATCTGCACCCTCAGTGTTCCAGTGAACCGTTGTGTTTTCTAATCCAAATATATCATTTTAAAAGGCAATGTGATCATCACCAAATCTTTTTTGCAATTATGGTAGTACAGCGGAAAACTGTCGACCTGATTAAAGAGAGAAAAGAGCTGGCCTTCTTTAGACAAGGTAAATATTTGAAGCATCAGCAAGTGTGGGTTCGATTACAGGCTCAAAATGTCCAGAACCAAAGAACTTCTTTCTGAAACTCTTCAGTCTAATCTTATTCTGAGAAATGAAGGTTTTTCCAAGAAATTGTCTTCTCGTAACCACATGTATGGATGCGATGTATAATTATTTGCCTTTGGATATTGTCACTTTAGAGATAAGCAGTCCTGACTCCAGGATGATATGACTGGAGAGGCTTTTTTATCAATGGGGATCTTTTCTAATTCATATACTTTAACACTTGCAGTGTTTATGGGAAATTTGACACAAATTGTTTTCAGAAAACATACGGAGACCTAGAGTTAAGCACAAAAGTATTCATACCCATGCCAAATTTTGAGCCAATGAATTTGTGTTTGACCAGTACGCTTATTTTTGCGGAAAATTGTCAGCTCGGTACTGGGAACAAGGAAGATCGGATTGCGGAGTAATTGTATTTGTAGTTAGATTCATTTATTACGAGCTGAGCAATGCTCATCAAGGCGAGACAGCAGGTGTGATGAGTTGATGAGATGGGCAATGGTATCAGAAGGCCGGTGACATCGAGCGCCGAAGCCCGCCTCCTGCAGGGGGAGGATGGGCAGCAGATGGCGTAGTTGTCACAAAAATGACATAAACAAGTGACAAAACAGTAAGATATTGTGCTGGAGATACAAACAGTAACCTTTTCTGTTTAGGCAAAAAAACTTTAAAATACTGCAATCAAGACTAGATTACATTGCTTGAATGATTTTGACACCTAAATAAATAATATTAACTCTGGGTAAAAAAAAACCCAGGGGCCTTTTAACCCAATAGGGAGCAGCATTTTGCCCCAATAGCCGGGTAACTTGCCCGGTTTACATAGTTTGGCGTTTGATTAAGTTGCAATAAAACTGCCCTATTCTTTTTTCTAATTGTATTTGTCTGACTATAGTTGATATGTTCATATACACACCCCGGCCACTTTATCTGGTAAACCTTGCTAGTATCAGTTTGGACACCTTTTTGCCCTCAAGCGCTGCCTTAATTCTTCATGGCATAGATTCAACAAGGTGCAGCAAACATTCCTGAGACATTTTGGTCCATATTGATATTATAGCATCACGCAGTTCCTGCAGATTTGTTATCTGCACATCCATGATGCCAATCTCCTTTTCCACCACATCCAAAAGGTGTTTAATCGGATAGAGATGTGGTGACTTTGGAGGCCATTTGAGTATGTTGAACTCATTGTTCAAGAAACTAGTTTGAGATGCGGTGAGCTTTGTGACATGGCGCGTTATCCTGCTGGAAGTAGCCATTAATAGATGGGTATAATGTGGTTATAAAGGGATTGACATGGTCAGCAATCATACTTAAGTAGGCTGTGACGTTTTAACAATGATCAATTGTTACTAAGGTTCCACACTACATTACACCACCACCACAAGCCTGGACCATTGATACAAGGCATGATGGTTTCATGCTTTTTATGCCAAATTCTGACCCTACCATCTGAATGTCGCAGGAGAAAACGAGACACATCAAACCAGGCAACGTTTTTCCAATCTTCTATTGTCCCAATTTGTTTGGCCCGTGCAAATTGTAGCTACAGTTTACTCACCTTAGCTGACAGGATTGGAACCTGGTGTGGTCTTCTGCTGCCATAGCCCATCTGCTTCAAGGTTCAATGTGTTGTGCATTCAGAGATGCTCTTCTGCATACCTCGGTTGTAACAAGTGATTATTTGAGTTGCTGTTGCCTTTCTATCAGCTTGAACCAGTCTGGACATTCTCCAACAAAGCATATTAGCCCAGAGAACTGCTGCTCTATGGATACTTTCTCTTTTTCAGATCGTTCTCTGTAAACTCTAGAGATGTTTGTGCCGGAAAACCCAGTCAGCGCTTTATGAAATATATAAACCAGCCGCCTGTCACCAACAACCATGCCACATTCAAAACCACTTAAATCACCTTTCTTCCCCATCCTAATGCTTGGACTGAACTTCAGCAGATTTTCTTGACCACGCATTAAAGCATGGAGTTGCTGCCATTTGATTGCCAGATTGTATTTGATAAGGTTTACATAATGTCAGAAATTTTTTGAGTCAGAAAGTTCAGATTTCCCTGAAGGTAGGTGTTCGACCTAAGTTATTCTATCCAGCTATCTAGCGCCTGGACTAATAGAGGGCTGCTGTTTGGTAGCAGTTGCATTGCCTGATTTCTTTAAAATACTGCTATGATTTTTATTTATATTGTTGAGGATGTGAATTTCACATTATTTGATTGTTGAGGTCAACATTATTCAGCTACTCTCTCTTAGCATGTGGCTGTAATATTTTTTAGAGACATCTTTCAGTCAGCTCTTGTGAATTTGTTGGGGTATCATAGTGTTTGGGACCCCAAGGGGTGCACATTTTTGTTTTAGTCCTAGCAAAAAGAATGGCCATCAATAATCAAATTGTTTTCAATAGGTCTTGGCATTATGTGTTAACACATACATATATTTTAAGCCAGACCAAGATTTTTATCTTTATGGAAGGCTGGACACTCCCAATTCATTATACATTTTTTAGATATAATTTCTTCTGCAAAAGAAAATTGTTTTTCTGTAAAAAACGAATTATTTAATTTGTCCCTACACTCGCTTGAAATAAAAATAATAAGTGTATACACTTGAATTGAATTATTTCCACAATGCATAGGCTGAGCTAACCTCTTAAACCCGAACGTTTTTAAGACGATTGTTTCTCTCTAAAATATTTCTAATTCGACTCATACAGGATAAAGGCTTTTTTTCATTATCAGCTTTCTGATAATGGACAGTGTGGGGATCACAGATTACCTTTTGTTGTCTTGTATCACGCAACCTTATTTCATTTTTTTTAATTGTTGGACTGTTGAATATTGGCTATGTTCTTACATTTTTGTGTGATGAATTGGCACTCTATCCAGGGAACAGGTATGTAAAGATATGTGTTTTAATGTGTGACCTACATCCAAAACCCTTCTGTCCTCCACCTAATTTATACCACTCATATTAAAACAAGGGTGACTCCTTTGAGCAATAAATTGAGCAAAACATTTCGATAAAAGAGTTAAATAGATTTAAGTGAAATATACTTCTCTGAAGTATTGGGTTATACATTTTTTCTGAACATGTAAACCTAAAGAATAATTTTTTTGTAGTAAAGAAATTTAAATGTGTCTCTTTTGCATGTCACCTTGTTTACAAATGTGTCTGTCCTGTGTTCACATACCTTTGTCCTATGTTCACATACCTTGTCAACATGAGCTAGCTACTTGTGGATGAGATGTGCTAGAGCCTGCATTGTCAAGGGCAAGTTCAAAGTGATATGCAAATAAGTGTTGTGTTGCCTCTCACAAGCTTTTGTATTTTTTACTGATAAATATTTCAGTCCTTTAGTATAAAAACTATTTAATGTTTTTTTTCAATTACAGCAATTTTCACTTCAGTTCCGTGTTTCTCCGACTTCATTTTCAAGAGAGATTATCTGCTTTGAGAACGTTTCCTGTAGGCTATAAACATATGTTTTAAAGCTTAAGTTTGTTGGGACTTTTTTTAGCTGTCCTTTAGGCTATCATTCCACTTTTACGCTGCTATATTATTGTGCTGGGGGAGTAGGGTCAAAATGTTCCCCTATCTTTTTACACTGAGGAGGACATAAGGTCTTGGCCCACACCTGCGGAGTAGCAGGCTTGACTCGTTACGGTCCCTGTCCAAAGTCCTCCTCGTTGTGTTGCAGATCAAGACGATACCTGACGATTCCAGCTGCACAACCAGGCAGACTTTGGACAGGAACAGCAATGAGACTTCCGAGCCTGGTACTCCAAGACCTCCTGTCCTTTTAAGTTTAAATGGAACAAGAGACAAGGACAATTTAGAGACCGCATTCCTTAGATTAACAAGGAGAAGCGGAACTGACCCCACTCCTCTGGAACAATAATAAAGCAGCGTAAGCCCTTGAGGTTGAGAAAGGTTACAGAAAACATGTTTCTGATGTGTTAAATATTTCCAGTCAGAAGTCAGCTGAGGGAGTGGCCAACATTTTGTACGGCCTTGTGATGGTGTGAAGGGCATCTCCCGTACCAGGCTATAAAGCAGTCGGTGAACATGCTCTAGAAGGATCTTCTGGTAGTGTTTTGGAGAGGGCCCAGGATGGCATGCCAGACTTCTGTAAATATCATAGGGAGAAAACTGCCTCTTGCCGCCTCTTGACAACAGTGGTGGCATTGATGGTCCATGAGATGTCTTCACGTATGTGAAGGTGGTGGAAAGTAAAACTGCTGACACTCTACCATAGCTTGGTGTTGATCAGGGTATGTTCCCTTCTTTACTTCATAAAGTCAACAATGACAAGCCTGTGGTCTAATGGTTATGCTCCCAACTTAAACACATATATTCTCTCTGGCCACCGTGATTCAATTCCTTGTTCCAACTCTTGAATCTGTTTCCCACCAATCTGTTTACCTATCACCTCCGGCATTTCATAACACCCTCAATAAAATGTCAACAATTCCCCCCAAAATGTGTAGAAGCCTGGCACCACAAGGCCAGTTCAATTAGATCCTACCTGTGGGCTGACCCATTGTTGGTTCTCAAGTCTACAACCGTGGTGTGGTTGGCAAACTTGATGAATGAGTTGGTGCCTTACCAAGTAAAACAGAGACCTGGGGGGTCAGTGTTAAGAGTCATTGAGACACGTTTTATCATTGTCTCTTCAAGCATGTATACAATTGTACATAAATACAATTGTTCTTCATGTCACGCTGACAGGAATGAAGTATGTCACATCAATGCGAATGGAAACTGTATGTTCTGGATACTGGTGAACACAGGAGGTCGCTGTTACATTGTATAACGCACTCGGGCAGTGGGTAACTAAAGTAAATCAGCTGGCCTAGGCTACTTAGAAATATGAATATCTATTAATATGAATAGAATATATATTTTACAAATGCATGGTTTCTAATGGAGAGATGGGTCTATAGGTGTAACAATGCATACTGCAGATAATTAAAGATATGTAGGTTTGAAAGTAAATTCCCTGTTAAGATTATGTACAATAACCTACATTTCTTCATTAATTAATGGCAAGTTATAACATCCGGCTCTTGTAAATAACCCATTCTACATTTGATAATAATTGTGATTTTTCTGCTGTGTAACTTTGGGTTTACTTTTATATGGTAAACTTACAGTGGTCCCTCAAGTATAAGATACATCTATATGAACATAATTGTTTGTAAATTATAAACGATTGGTTGTCCCTGACAACATTATTCTGGGTGAAATAAAATGTTTTAAAAGATCATACGTGTTCCTAAACGTTTGAGCTATTGACATCAACAAGAACTTGTAATGCACGAGTTTTCATATTGTGCTTCAAATGCATATGATATAAACCAACAAAATATATTTAACGGGCATACATATATCAAATGCTTTAATCTACTTCTAAAATTAACATCTATAAACATCACCGGGAATGTAACTACATGTGGTTGAAATAACAACGTCTCATTGTATATTGTTTATTCATTTATTTTATACTGGTGAAAAAAATGGAAAGTTTGAGTGGAGCGCCGGCGGTTGAAAGTCAGACTGTAACTCTCTTGTTAACTCAGTGAGCCATGAGGTGGAGAGAGTGAGGGAGAGACTTGGAGGGAGGGAGGGAGGGGTGTGAGACCGGAGTATCATTGAAAGACAGGGGGAAATCACAGTCCGCTTTTAGACGCTTGCCTGAAGAACAGACCTGGGAAATAGTGGTAGATTCGGGCGTGAGAGACAGACCTACTTAGCTTTTCTCTCGGTTCCTGACTGTGAAGCTGAACAACACAATTAACTCCGTGTTCTCGGACTAGGAAGTTAACGGGCCACTGGAATAAGGATATATCCTTGCGTGGATAAAGTCTGTCCCTGTAGCGGTGGATGGTTGGAGGAAGCGGCTCCAGGAAAACCAGACGACAATGTAGGCAGTCCGGACTGAGTCATATCATGGTAAGTCCCTTTTGTAGACCTGCATCAACAAACGGAGTTACCAGCTGTGCCTGCTTACTGCATACCCGAAATGACATATACGGGACATTAAAGCAACAGCCTAGCATTTATTATTGACCATGTAGTTGAAGCTGTAGGCCAATAGACGGTATAGTGTATGTTTTGCTTTTGCCATGTAGGAAGTGTAAGGAATAGTAGGCTAGTTCATGCAGTGTAGCTTTGGACGTCGCAGTAGTAAGTTCAGCTTAACTCCCATCTTCTCTATGCAAATACATTAAGATATGAGCCCATTTTCCTACCTAAACAAATACGGGAAAATCCTAGCTGTATAAAGGTTTAAGTGGTGTGCAACATATCGGACCTTAGGGGACTTGATGTGAGGAATCTTCTCCATTTTGTCATCCTTTGGTACGTTTAAGTACTGGTTAATTTGGAAGCAGCAAGCAAAGGAACAGTAGCCAGTACCGTGGCTCTCTCTGTAACAGTTAGACTCCTTTGGTCTCTGACAACCAAACTTGGATTGTTACAATTGGTTCTTACAGCCAGACAGAGACAGTCAGAGTCAGAGAGACAGATTGATGGACAGAGTGAGACAGGGAGTGAGTGGGAGACAGAGATCAAAGCAGTAGGAAGGATATTGGTGTAGGGAGGGTGAGGAACTGACAGACACAGAAAGATAATCAGATTCACAGAGAGAGAAAGGAGAAAAGTAACAGTGAGAAACAGAGAGATATAGACAGAATTAGCACTTTTTACTGCTTTTCATGCTGTGAACTGGGTGTAGCCGGTTGGCAGACAGGAGAGAGGGAGAGGGGGAGAGAGAGGCAGACAGACTTACAGACATAAAGAGCAAAAGAAGGGAACAAGAGATGTGGAAAGAGAGAGAGGGGTGGGGACTTTATTTCAGGAGAACTTGGAGAGTAGTGACTTTGGTTTGGTTGATGCCGCATTTTCCACATTGGATCTGATTTAAAGAAAGGGAGGGAGTGAGAATGAAAAAAGGAAGAAAAAAGAACAAGACACAGAGGGCCCACAGGGGAGTGAGAACATGAGTAGAAGGATTTTATTTCTCTGTTTCTGACAGGAAAGTTTGAAGGAGACACGGAGGGGGAGTGGAAAAGACCACTCTCTCAGAAGGCGATTAGACTGTTCTCCTTTTTCCTTTTGATTTTTTCTGTTTATTACACACACACGCACACACACACACACACACACACACACACACACACACACACACACACACACACACACACACAAACACACGCGCACATGCACATGCACAGTCCTCTGTGCATCACACATGCAAGATCACACATTGCAGACATGCAAATATACATTGCACATAATCTCTGTCTCACACACAGACACACACACACACACACACACACACGCGCGCGCGCACATGCACATGCACAGTCCTCTGTGCATCACACATGCAAGATCACACATTGCAGACATGCAAATATACATTGCACATAATCTCTGTCTCACACACAGACACACACACACACACACACACAGACACACACACACACACACACATCACAGGGCCCTCAGCATAATCCTCAGCTCCGGACAGTATTTCCCAGCCTTGTCTCCAGTTATTTCGAAACACTTCAGGAACAGGCCAGAAAGACAAAGCGGGGGGAGGGAAACGTCACTAGACAAACTGCGCCGAAACACACGGACGACGGGGTGGACGGGAGGAGGAGAGGTGGAAAGGGGTTGGACGGGGAGAGGTGACGGGATGGGACGGAGGCGATGAGGAGGAGGAGCAGAAAGAGGAAGTGGCAGGGAAGGGGGGGGGGGGGATGGAGGAGGACGAAACGGTCGCGGGAACAATAGAGCAGCTTTTTTATTTGGTAGGGTCCCTGGTTTTCCTCCGTGTTGTTTGTGTTAAATAGGGGGATTCAGTGGAGGAAATCAGGGTCTTATACCTTCCATCTCCCTGTCCCCCTTCGCTGTTCCCTCCCTTTCCCCAACCCTCCCTCCCTCCTGCCCTGGCTATATTCTTCCCTCTCTACATCTGGTTTACATCATTTGTTTTTTCCCCCTCTGATCTCTCCCTTTAGTTCAGCCCCCCCGCCCCCTCCTCCACTGTCTCTTTCTCACCAGCGCTCTCCCTCTCTTTCCGCCTTTAGTCGTGCACTCTCTGTCTCTTTTGTTTTTTCTCTGCCAGTCATCTGTTTGGATTCTGTCTTCCGTCACAGGCCTGTGTGCTGCGTGCAGTGAAAGACAGGATGTCTGATGGATGAATGACACACGCCTGTCCTCATCAGGCAGCAGAGGCCTCCTGACTAATCACTGACAGATAAACACACTCACGCACGCACACACACACACACACACACACACACACACACACGTATCGACCCACACACACACGCACATATACACACAGGCACAATGTGGTCCTGCCTTACAGTGCTATAGAGGGGTCTCCTTGTGTACCCCTCACTGGCAGCTTTACGAGTGGAGGATTTCCAAATGAGTAGGATCTTTCATTGACAGCCTGTGTGGTTTTATGGACCCAGAAACAGACACACCTCCCCTTCGGCACAAACTGGGCTATCAGAGTTGTATTAAAGAGCTTAGGCAGCCCCAGAGTACCAGAGCACAGAGCGGATAAAACCCATCTAGCCACTTACCTACAAGGGAAAGTCTCAATGGGAGGGAACCATGGAATTATGCTTGTAAATTGAGTTTACTAATCGAATCACCTTTTGTTTCCTGCACCAGGGACTCTGATCTAACAATAGTACTTTCAAGCCATTCATAAACGTTATAGTGTGAACCATAGATAACCTTCATTTCAGATATGTTTTATGAGAAACAACAAACAAAAACGGAATTACAAACATGTACAGGATGGGGGCTTTCGTTTTTTAACTAACATTGAAAAACAATCATATTCTCACATCTTCTATCATATTCAACAACGTTTATTTCTCAGTTCTAGTTCATTTGTTTCCATGGCAGTAAAAATTGTAATATATGCAGAATTGGAAGAATTGCTGTTGAGGAAGTTTCACATTATACAATATTAGTGTTGAATCAGATGTCAGATGCCATTGACACTACTGCTCTAGAATATCTGATGACAGCCATCTTGGAAATGGGTAAAATCTAGATGGGTAACGCAAAGTTCATCATATGTACATCTCAGGAGGATTTTGGTTGAAGAAACAGTGTGCTGGGCATGCCTCTGAATACATGGAGGGATCTTTTTTCGAGATGGGCAACCACTGCTAAATAAATATAGGGCGAACACTGACACCAACCACGTAGACGATATGCTGCCACTGCCAAGGCTTGCTGCTGTGTGTTGCCTTGGAGAAAAGCTTCTGTTGTGCGTCTAAATCAACGTTACTCTATAGACCTTCATAATTTCCACTGTACCACACTTACAGACAGGGCCGACTCAAGCCTTTTCGGGGCCCCCAAGCAACTTTTTCGATTTTAGGGCCCCCTCTCTCCGATCGGTTAGGGTTCCCTAACAGTCGCTTATGCCTATAACCGGCCCTGCATGCAGAACGTCTAAATGTCTAATTTGACCAATGATGTCTGCTCCTACCAAACTGGAGTAGCACGGTTGCTATTACTTGGATATGCAGACTAAGGGGCAAGCACTTCCAAGGTGTATATAATAGAGTGCAGATGGATAGTGTTATTGCGGGACAGTACTTTTAGAGATCTGTACACCTGACTGGTGCTTCTCCTGAGTCCACATCCCTATGGAGGAGACACGGTGGCCCTTGTAATACGGCTGCAGTCCATACCATTTAACTCTACTCAGAGCGTAAGGAGTTTGGCTTTGTTGGCTCTGGGATTGTTAAACGTTGATTGTAATTCTCTTTTGCCCAAGGAGATTTGCCCAAGCCTGGTGACGGAGTGGTTTGTCTTATTTTGAAAATATGTCCGACATCATGCAAGACATCTCTAGCCAATCTAGAACCAGGCTACGATTGATGACTATTTACACCTCCAGCCAGTTGCAGTAGTGTAAGGCTGTACTACTAATTTGTGAACTTTCGTTACATTAATAAACAGACAATGACTTCGGCAAATTATTTGGCTCTGCAGCTTGGAGAGTGAATTGGTGTTCTGTATCTCATTGAGTCCAGATTTATGACAATTTGGAACATCCATGCATCTGACCACAGACAACCTCTGCTGACCTCTCAGATGGATTCGTTTCAGGACTAAAGAGACTTAGCAGCTGTCATTTTGTGCAACACAGTTGCCATGTGAGTTTTCCAAATCTCTCTTTCTCTCTCTGTTTTTCTCTCTCCTTTCTCTCTTCCATTCGATTCAATTTTCTCTCTCATACATTGTAGTTGTTACCCCTGACAGCCTTTGTCAGCTGACCTCTTTGACAGCCTTCTGTTTCAGGAGTCGAGAGATCCTCCAGCCATGTTGTGTAACACCTCTCCGTTCTCCAGATTTTCATTCTCTTTCTTTTCGCTGGGCAGTAGGGCCATTTCACTGGGCAGTAGTGCCATTTCACTGGGCAGTAGGGCCATTTCACTGGGCAGTAGGGCCATTTCACTGGGCAGAAGGTCCATTTCACTGGGCATTAGGGCCATTTCACTGGGCAGTAGGGCCATTTCACTGGGCAGTAGGTCCATTTCACTGGGCAGTAGGGCCATTTCACTGGGCAGTAGGGCCATTTCACTGGGCAGAAGGTCAATTTCACTGGGCAGTAGGGCCATTTCACTGGGCAGTAGGGTCATTTCACCGGGCAGAAGGTCAATTTCACTGGACATTAGGTCCATCTCACTGGGAGAAGGTCCATTTCACTGGGCAGAAGTTAAATTTCTCTAGGCAGTAGGTCCATTTCACTGGGCAGAAGGTCCATTTCACTGGGCAGTAGGGCCATTTCACTGGGCAGTAGGGTCATTTCACTGGGCCGAAGGTCCATTTCACTGGGCAGTAGGGCCATTTCACTGGGCAGTAGGGCCATTTCACTGGGCAGAAGGTCAATTTCACTGGGCAGAAGTTAAATTTCACTAGGCAGTAGGGCCATTTCACTGGGCAGAAGGTCCATTTCACCGGGCACGAGGTTCCTTTCCCCGGGAGGAGGTCAATTTCACTAGGCTGAAGGGCCATTTCACTGGGCAGAAGGTCCATTTCACTGGGCAGGAGGTTCCTTTCACCGGGAGGAGGTCCATTTCACTAGGCTGAAGGGCCATTTCACTGGGCAGAAGGTCCATTTCACCGGGCAGGAGGTTCCTTTCACCAGGAGGAGGTCCATTTCACTAGGCTGAAGGTCCATCTCACTGGGCAGAAGGTCCATTTCACTGGGCAGAAGATCCATTTAATGGGGAAGAAGGTCAGTTTCACTAGGCTTAAGGGCCATTTCACTGGGCAGAAGATCAATTTTACTAGGCATTAGGGCCATTTCACTGGGCATTAGGGCCATTTCACTGGGCAGAAAGGCCATTCCACTGGGCAGAAGATCTATTTCACTAGGCATTAGGGCCATTTCACTGGGCAGAAGGGCCATTTCACTGGGCAGAAGGTCAATTTCCAGTACTTTCTGTATGTTCCCCATGGTTCTTAGTTTATTTTTCTTTCCCTAGTCCTCCCTCTTTCTACTCGTTTCATTCTGTCCATGCAGAAGCTCTTTGGCCAGCCATTCTTCTCTCTTTTTCCACACTCTGGTTTGACCATCTCTTACTCACTGTCTGTCTGTCTCTGTCTCTACCCATTAAAATTGGTATTTCTTCTAAGCTCTCTTCACAATATGCTTTCTGTGAGGGGGGATCGCTCTATAATTATTGTCAGATGAGCGGGAAACGGTCAGCGAGAGTAAGGGAGTTTGGAGAGCGGCGGGAAATGTTGAACTGGGAGATTGTGAAAAAAGAACCACGGATAAGGGAAAAGAGAGAAGGAAAAGAGAAAGAGAGGGAGGGTGGGATGTAAAGGAGAAAAAATAAGGTTTGCAAGTTGCCATGCCGACAGGCCTGTAGAAAAATAAACAGTGTATGTTGCTCTGTCACCCTCCAGCTCCCTGGCAGTCCGAAAGCATGTGTGAATAGGTGTGAATAACTGTTAAGTGTGTGTGTGTGTGAAATCGTTGTGGCTCGAGCGTACAGTATCCATCGCAATGAAAACGTAACAAGCGTTCCGATCCCTCTTGTAATGTTTTTTTAATTTAGATTTTTAAATGTTCGCTTTTTTTATACATATTTGAGTTCTCAGTGTAGATGGAACCAAGCAGCCCCCTTACTGCGGTTCAGTGCGAATTTGTGTACAGTTACAACCCTGGTATAAAATATGTGTGTGTGTGTGTGTGTGTGTGTGTGTGTGTGTGTGTGTGTGTATATGTGTGTGTGTATGTGTGTATTTGGGTTTGTGCCGGACTGTGTAGCCCGATACACGGGGGTCAAAGGTTGTTTGAAATGCACCCTATTTCCAATCTAGTGCACTAACTTTGATAGGTTTTGATATGGTCCATATGTCTCTGATGAAAAGTAGTGGCCTATAGAGGGAATAAGGTTCCTCTGGTATGCAGTCCTAGGGTCACACCAAATGAGGGTAACTCCAGGAATTGCCTGACGCTCCCCAGACCATGCAACAGGAAGTTGTGTCTGTGTGTATGAGCCCGCATGTCCGTACCAACATGAGCGAGACAAGGAATTTTTTTTCTTCTTTTTTTCCTACAGAAGCACAGATGTAGCAGCCTTTCATTGTCAGGATGTGAACTAACCCTTCAGTCTCTCTGTTTGTCCATATATACGCTCTCAATTATAAAAATTTAAAAAATCCTTCATTATAAATGTCTATTAACCGTAAACAGTTTTACTAACCAACAACAGGTATAACAAGATCGAAACATTACATTCAACACATTATATTAGAATGAGATTACTACAGATGGCTAGATAATAGCTATACAGTACCTATAATGAAAACCATGACTACACCTGTCAGTCAGTCAGTGACATTAACTCGTCTTGGCTTGCTCTACTTACGCAGTCCGGCAAGTACTACAATGAGAAAGTTGACAAAGTAAACATTTCACTTGCAAATGTTTCAGAAGAGTTAAAACAATTCAAATGTTCTATTAGTTGTGGACACGGCTGTGAAAATGTAAAACTAGTTAAACCTTGAAAATAAATGAAGATCTAACAATTAGTTAGATTTGTCCTCTGTTGGTTGATCCTCATGGGAACGGGCCACAAATCTTGCTGCTGGGATTCATTGCACATTAGTATATAATATCTCCTAAAACATATAGGACCTTATCAACTTTTGATGCGCTGTCAAATATTTCTTGGATCCGTACGTCTGTGGGAGGCTTGTGTCTTCCAGGAGGTCATATTAGACTTGAGATAAGGAATTGCAGCTCTGCTTCCTTGTCAATGTTTTGGCTGTTTGCGCATAGTCTGAATTCTCAGAGCTTTTCCTGAATATGCATCCTCTCTTGGTAGCAAGGCCATGCTCACTGAGTCTGTTCATGGGTCGTTTTGACTCGGTCACGGTGATCAGTTATTCTGCTACTGTTTACTCCTTGTTTAGAGCAAGGTAGAACTCAGATTTCAGGGATTTTGGCTGATTCCTTTCAGTGTCTGCTGGTCTTTTTTCTGTTTTCTCATGACTTAAGACTAAGTGTTTAGCCGTGCCGGTGGTCTTCGGGGACTGTTTGCCATTAGTGCCCTTGAGATTGGACCAGTTAACTCGAATTGGGTCATTCATCGTTGCTACTGCAGACAGTTCTGGGATTCGGGTTTAAAGGTTGCTTGTTTCAATACTAGACTTATTGCAGTGAATGGATGTGTCCATTGTTGCCGACGCAATGAATGTGACGTGTTTCAGTGTTACATACATTGAAATGTTTTAGCAACTTTAACACTTGAACATCTCTCTCTCAGGGCTCGGAGGCGGTGGAGGATTGTGTTCAAGGGGCTCTCTCATCCCTCTACCCCCCATTTGAGAGCACAGCCCCGCCTCTACTCTCTCAGGTCAGTGCTTATGTTGCACAAACACGCACGCACGCGCACACACACCCACACACACACACACACACACACACGCACACACACACACAGAAAGTCCATCTTACTTACGGGTTATTTTCAAATTTGGATTGGGTGTGTTGGTACACACGTTTGTGTCTGTGTGTGTGTGTGTGTGTGTGTGTCTGTGTCTGGGTGTGTGTGTCTGTGTGTATGTGTGTGTGTGTTCATAGGTTTTTTCTGTATTGGAGTCCACTTATCAGCATGACAGTCTGAGATATCTACTGGACTTCTTCATCCCAGCTAAGCACCTTCTACATAAACTACAGCAACATGCATGTGTGAGTACACCCACACACACACACACACACACTTATCACTCCCGGCTACATTAAAACACAAAAACACAAACAAATATGACACTCCAAAAGATTTGACAATATAACACACACACACAAACAAATAAACAGACCTTAAAGCGCACATTCTTTCAAACACAATTTAAGGAACCTTCTCAACAGTAATCCACCACATTGTGACTTTCTCTCTCTTTCACGCACACACACACACACACCCACACCCACAAACACACTCTCAGAGTGGTCTCTGTTTTCATTGTCGCTAGTGGAGCACCCGGGGACGGGAGTCGGTGTGTGAGTCATGGCAATAATTTCTTCCATATGTGACTGCTGTACTCTGGAGGGCGGGAGGAGATGAGAGAGGGAGAAAAGGAGAAGGAACAGAGTGAAGAGGAGGAGAGAGGGGGTTGGGAGCAGGCCCAGGGTGTGGAAGTCATTTCGCTGCGTGAATGGGACAACATACACGAGAGAGAGTGAGAGTGAGAGAAAGCGTTGTGGTCTGTAGAGAACAGATTGGAACACGTGGGAAGGAGGCAGGGAAGGAGAGAGGGAACACTGGGCTACATTGAAGGAGTAATAGGACGGGGGTTGATAGAGTGGTAGAAAAACAGAAGTGGAGGATTGACAGGCCCGGTGAGGAATGCAGGTGTTAGGTTACAGTAAGAGGGGTGACATTCGGTCTTAGGGTTACCATTAGGAGTTCAGTGTGTCAGCTAACAGCATGGGAGGGATTCTAAAAAGAAATGTACGGAGAGATGGAGGAAGAGTTAATGACACTAGGGCGGAGAGAGGGAGGGAGACAGAGGAGTAAGTCTGAGGGACAGGAGTGAGAGGGAGACAGAGGA
>JACXGJ010008060.1:0-28389 GCA_016801105.1 Esox niger | reverse complement strand
GTTGTAGAATCAGGTGATGATGCTCTAATATCCTCCAGTAACATTAGTGATTCAGGTGACATGGTCCTGTACTCTGATACTGACTCAGGTGATTGTGGGTGGTCCTCTGTATACACTACTATAGAATGAGGTGATTCTGGTCTTTGACAAATCTCAAAAGCATCCAAAATGACAAAATCCATTCCTGAAATCACTGACATTTCTGATTCAGGTGACAATGGCCCATTGCCAGTACTAGAAATAAATGATTCAGGTATTACCTGCCTAAAGTCAGGTACAGGGGAGTCAGGGGAGAGTGATCTATGTTTATTGACTGATCCTATAGAGTCAGGTGAAGAAGTTCTAGAGTCTACTGAATATTTTGATTCAAAATGTTCAGTGTCAGCTAATGATTCAGGAGACAATGACCTATGACAATATGGAGGGTTTTCTGTTAAAAACTGTGAGTATTGGCATGTGTTTGCATCTGGGGATACAGATTGACATGCTTCCATTGAAGTCAGTGTCTCTGCTGTATGAGATCTCAAAGCAGTCATCACCGCAATGGACTCAGGTGACAAAGGCCCACATTTAAACTCAGGAGAAAGTGCTTTCTCTGTAACGTTTGATGAGGTCTGAACGACTCTCCCAGTATACTCAAACATTGCAGTTTCAGGGGTCTTCCCTACATATTGGGGGTCATGTATTGGAGAAATCAGTTTCCAAAGCTCTGCATCGTACTTAAGTTTGTATACGGGCACTCTCATTACTGAAGGGAGGACATTTATGCCTTCTTCAGATACATTTATTGGTGAAACAGATGGTTCTTTTGGGGTTTGTGCTAAATAAGGTACTGATAGTTCTTTCTGAGTTTCTGGTTTCTTAGATTTAACCAATAAATGGGATGTGGATTCACATGTTACTGGTGGACCTTCAGAAACATCTACACCTGATTCATTCACTGTTATTGTTGAAACAGATGGTGTGACCTTTTGGTCCTTTGAAGATATTGTTAAATCCGGTACATGCAGTGCTTTCTGAGGATTAGATTGACTAGATTTGAGAATTAACGTTCTTGGTGGACTTTCACAGACTTTTGTTGGTGACACACAAGGTACCATGTGTCTGTCTTTTAAAAGTAAGCTATGGTAACTGACGGATCCAATTGACAAAGGTGTTAAAGGTCTACCTTCAATAGCTACAAATTTTGACTCAAATATCTCAGAAACCTCATCATCTGATAACGACTCAGGTGACGATGATTTGTGAACAGCTTCACAAAACAATGGTGACTGGCATTCATGTTTTCTAGAATCAACTGAGGGTGGAGGCGAGTACTCAAATAGGATTGGTGTAATTTGAGGAGAATTTACACCTGGTTCAGTTACAGTCACTGGTAACACAGGTAGTACTGTGTGTTGATCTTCAGTAGTCAGAGTAAAATCAGGTACCAGGAATTCTTTGCAAGTTTTAGGTTTAGTAGATTCAGGTTTTGCTGTTAATATGTTTACGACTTCTGCTGGTTTCATTGGAGGTTGTTTATTAGAAAGTAACACTGACATTTTTACAGATTTTGTCTTTGCTGACACTGGACTGAGTTTTGTTTGACTCTTCTCGGTGTAGTTTTGTATATTTTGCTGTATGCTTGTTGAATTAGCAGGTTCTGACATCACATGCTTATGTTCAATAATGTCGAGTGATTCTGGTGTCCTGTTTGCATTTTCTGCTAAAAGTGTTGCAGATTTTATCACAGAAACCATGGGCTTAGGGAATTCAGATTTGGTCAAAGCTGGATACTTCATCTCATTTTCAAATCCTAAAGCTTCTGGTGAATCTGATCTATGGTGAGTACCTATAGGCTCCACAGACATTGGAACATTTGCAGTGTCTGATGACACTGATTCAGGTGAGGAAGATCTAAAATCAACAATAGAGTCTGGAATTAAGTACCAAAACTGAGGTATGGGTGAATCAGGTGACAGTGCCCTGTATTCATCTACAGATGCGATTGATTTAGGTGATGAAGGTCTACTTTCACACATTAGTGGTAGTAATGGTGCAGTTTCATAATCTAAACTTGAAAATAAGGATTCAGAAGAAGATCTTCTACATGCCGCTATAGCAAAGGCTTCAGATTGCCAAACTTGTGGGATTGGTGAGTATGGAGTTGGAGATCTGCGTTCATCTACTGATTGTGTAGATTTAGGTGAGTCTGGTCTCTGCCAAAAGGCAAATGCTTCCAAAGGTACACAGTCTGTGTCTGAAATGACTGAATTCTCAGATTCAGGTGACAATGGCCTACTGCCTGTACTGAAGATAACTGTTTCAGGTATTTCCACCGTAAAGTCAGGTACAGGTGAGTCAGGGGAGAGTGGACTATACTCATTGACTGATCCTATAGATTCAGGTGACAACCCCCTTTCTAAATATCCCTCAGGGTATAACGGTTTATCTAATGCAAAAATACCCTTTACTGTTTCTTGGACTGATTCAGGAGACAATGCACTGTCTTCTATTTTGTAAGTTACAGATTCAGATGAAACCGATAGACTGTAACTTTGTAAACTAAACTGTGATATCTCCCTGTCATACTCACCCTTGTTGGAAACCATGGGTGTTAATGGCCTGTCTTCTGCTAACCCAGCTCCTAGTAAACTACAGGCAGCTCCTGTGACGCGTAAGAACGTTTGACCAGGGGACACAGCAGGTAATTCTGCAGTTTCCCATTCAACATCAGGGGGCGGTAGAGGGGACAAGGGTCTGAACTCAGGTATAGGCGAGTCTGGCGAGAGAAGACTAAATTCCGTAACGGAAGATAGAGATTCAGGTGATGATGCTCTGCTTTCAGTCAGCAACACGAGTACATCTGTGGTTGATGGTTGAAATTCAGGTATAGGTAAATCTGGTGATTGGAACTCAGACTTACCATCCAACAACACAGCCTCTTGGGAAGAAGATGGATCATACAGTGAAGCTACATCTGTTGTAGCACACTTGGACCCTGAGTCAAGGAACAAAGACCTTTCAGCGGATTCACGTGCTATAGGTTCTGTCTTCAAATGCCTGTAGACTGACACTGACTGGTCCAACTCTGGTACGACTGTATAGCTGTAATCTTCACCTGGTATAGGCGTTGTTTCTGATCTGGGGTCTGCCAGTGGTGGAGTGGATACATTGTGTTGGGGCCTGGCATTTAAGTCATGTGACATCTGGATATATGCAGTGCTGGCAATTAATTTTGATTCAACACACTCTGAAATTAAAGTGCCTCTTGACACGTCTGGAGATGTCTGAGATATTGTCTGGGATTCCTTACCCATCTCAAATGAAACTGACTCTTGTGTCATGGGACTGATTTTGGCAGGTCTGACATGAAGCTCAGTGGAGATGACTTCCTGCTCAAGAGTAGGCTGGTCTACATCAATCAAATCCAGAAAAGCTGGGGAATCTATTTTATGAGCCAGACTGGCTCCATAAGTGCCCTCTACCTCACCTAAATCCATTGGTGGATTCTTGGATTCCTCAATAGCTGTCTTCTCTACATATCCAAACAGGACTTTGTAAAGTCGCTGAGACACGTCACTGAGATGATCCCCTGAGAATATCTCATGAGCCTCTTTGGGTCGTACAGAAGCCAGAGGAGGCCGAGGTGCTGGAACATCCTCAGTCTCAGCTTCAACACGTATCTTTTCAGAGACCTGTTCAGTTGTCTGGGAGGTCATAGTGACAGAGGTGGTGGAGAGGTACGTGCAATCCTCTAAGCTATGTTGTAGCTCCAAAGACAGCACGCTGAAATCTGGCTCGGCCTGGTCACTTTCAGCAAGACTGTCCCCAAAGTCGGTCAAAGGACATGTCTCTGAGACACGCTTACGACTTCTGGTCGGTGACTCTTGGTTATCCAGCGGCGCCGACCAGGATTTGTTGACTTTTTTATCATGTGGGTCGTTGTTTATCCCCACACCCCACTCCACACCCCCCTGTGCCCCTTCGTCAGATTTGTGGAGCGCTAGCGAGGGGGAGGGTGGAGGAGTTGGCCCTTTGTAGACAGGATCTAGTAGGTGGGAGGTGAGGTGGAACGGGGAGGTGCGGTACAGGTTGAAGAAGGGACTTACTTGTTTGAATGTGCCCATGTGCATTGACTCAGCCTTCAAACCAGTCTGTGATGTGTCACCCAAAGAACTGAGAAAGAACAAAACAAAGGATCAACATTGAATTATATTTGAGGATTCATGACCACAGGGGATTCTGAATTCGGCAGCCAGCAACATGGGTCTATAAACCATGGTACCAATGATGATCTTATTGGCTTGTCAGGGTTTGTATCCCAGTAGTGTCGTTTGGAAGATCTAATTGAGATTTTGCTCTGGTATATTGTTTATTCGGCAACAAGGAAGTTCCTCAGAGAAGCAAAGTCATCAGTCTGGACACAGGCTCCTTTTAGGGCATACTGTGCCCTACTGTAAATCAACTTATCACAAGTTAATCCCATTTTGCTTGTATGACAAACCCTTTTAATTAATTAATCATATGCTTGTCCAAATAATTAATTGCATCCCGACAGGTCCTTCATGTGACAGAGATTAGTTATTAATATATACTGATTTTGGTATTGTGTATTGATGCATTTGTTCAGCTAGCGGGCCAATGAGATATTATTGACTTTAGCCTACCAGCCTGTCCAAAGAAATGCATTGTGGGATTAGGATTTCACTTTTTTTTTCTCATTATAAACAAAAAAGGTATGCATCTACAATATATTGTTTACACATATTTAAATTATTTCATAATGTGAGTCCTAGACATTTGTTGTTTTGGGTGGATTTCCCATTCAACTGCACCAACACATTTCTTACTCAGTAGTTTATGAGCTACTTACTGTGTCTTCTCCAGCTCTTTCTGCAACTTCTCTTTCTGGGCGTGTCTCAGGAGGCCTGTTACTGAAGCATCTGTCTCCACCCTCCCTGACGACTCATGCAGTGAGGACATGCTGGAGGTCAGGTCCTCCTCTGATGCCACGAGGGGCCCCTGCCTTGAGCCAGTCATGCTTGAGGTGCCATCTGTACGCCTGCCAGGCCGGGGACTGCCTATGTCGTCATGGAGTGCAGAGAAACCTTGATAGGCAACATTATGGATGCCATTATTAACCTTGCCTGTGTTTCACTTCAAGTTGTGGTTCCAAAATATGACAGGAGATTTGCTGTCTCCTGTAGTAAATGTTTCCATTTGAATGACTTGCACCTTCACTGTGATCCAGTGCAATGGTCCTCTCGATCTCTTCATAGGTGTGTGAAGAGGCGTCCTCCTGGCTGGACTTGGACATCTTGGATTCGATGAGGTGAACAATGTCCATCCTGTTGATCTTGGTGAGTCTTATGATCAATGTTGTTTCTGTGATGATGACAAAAAAACAAAGGATAATATCAGAAGACGAGTGATTATGAAAAAGATATTGAACATGGTTTAGATATTCAGAATAGTTATAGATCAGCATACCTGTGTCATGCTTTCCCTCCCTTTTAGTCCAGAGCTTCAGTAGGGCATGACTTTGGTCCTGTAAGGAGTTGGGGTTCTCAATCCGTATTTGATTGATGCTCTCCTCACTGAACTCAAGCTCTCGTGCCAGCTCTGGAACCCCCCCGAAAAAGGACTGATATTATCGACACTTAATGAGAGGGTTTCGAATACTGGTTAATGGGAAAAACACTGGGGAAAGATGGATGCGGTGATTAAACTCCAGTCTCCGTTGGGGCATGTGAAATATGAGTATGCTGATCTTGTGCTACTTGTAATAAACACTATTTGTAATCAGATGTACTCGTGATCGGAAAACCCTGAAGTGCGCTTTAAATACGCTTTGAATTAAGGAGGGAGTGTCGATTCAACACTTTGTTAGTGAGAACATAATCACTGACAATGAAGAATAATATAATTTTCTCTCTGGCAAATTCGTTATATCTGTAATAATAAATGTTTTATCTGAGTACTACGTTACATATCAGAGATATTTTATGACAAAACCACATCTCTTTAACCACTGTAATTTTTAAAGGATTGTATTTTTTTTTTACATATGACATTTGTGTTAGCTATGCAAGGTTTATAAGATCAGTCTTCAATAACCACTGGGAAGTGTTCATATCAACAACATCCTTTAAAGTCTCTCCCAATCTCTGAGTGTCATCATGTCTGGGATTCTACTCACCCGTCCAGCTAAAGCCCAGGTGGTCGGCAATTATTTCCAACCGTTCTTCTTTCCTCTCAGCTTCATCCTGTGGATCTACTGTGAATACCACCACAATAGCATGAAAGCCGTGAATGGACAGGGCCCGCAAGGATGGCCAGGAAAAGTTATATTAGGGAAAAAACGCAATCTTAAACCGAGCACACGAGTAAAGACTATTCACTGGCTTTATTATGCCCTGTGGTGTTATATTCTGTAGCTTTCAATTCATTATGACCTTTCTAACTTATTTAAAAGTCGTGGTTATAAATATGCAGGTTCAACAAGAGATACAGCTCTGCTATATTGGTTTCTCAAAACATCTGATGTAATTAAGTTTTACTTCTTAAGTCTTAATTGGTAAATCAAATCAATGCATCACTAAATCTGACAATGACAAACCCTGCCTGGGATATCAAGCTAAAGCTGATAATTAATTCAATACATCACTTAATTCCCTGACTTTGTAAAAATGCCTTTAAGTCAATCTTGAGATTTTTAGAACACAGAAGGAAAAGAGACACAATCACAAACAAAAGACAAAGCACAAACACCACAGAAGCAACCTGAAAGAGTCTTCAGCTACAACACACAAAGAAGGGGCACCTGTCACGGCTAGCGTGCTAGCGAGGCACAAGAGACAGAGAATGAGCCCCATTAGGAGAGGGGGTACCTTGACTGACTGTATCGTCAGGAATTCGTTGCATCTGTGTGTCAACCGGGTCGTCCCACAGAGGTCTAATGGGATAGACGTCTCCGGAAGTAGGGAACTGCATTTCAGGAAAAGTCTCCCTCTCTATGACCGAGGGGTCAACACTCTCGTCATCCGAGATGGCAGCGGCAACAGATTCCCGCTCCTTGTCATTCTCAGCCTGAGCCAATCTCTCGACAAGCTTCGCAGCTTCGTCACTAATCTCATCGACAAACTCGATGGACTTCTTGCGTGACTTGCATTTTTCTTTGGCAGGCGTGGAAGTGTGTGATGGCTGACCAGGTTTGCCTCTAACTGGCAGCCGGGATTGAAAGCCAATGCCTGACTTGGCCTTGGTGTAGTCAGTGCTGATAGGATGATGCTGGTCCTTTTTGGTAGGTGTCTTATCTACCTCACAGAAGCTCTTGGCTTTGGAAGATGACGCCTTGGTTTTGGGCATTGCAGAGGGACCTGCATCTGTCTCAGACTTTCTCCTCAGATCCTTTTTTTCTGGGACCTTGAGTTTTGTATCCTGGGAAGACTCAGTACGTTTAACAGATGACTCAGGTTTGACAAGGCTTGACTTGCCCTTTACAGGTATTCTCGATTTAGACTCTAAACTGGGAACATCTTTCTTAGCACTAGCTGGAGAAGGGGATGCAGGAGAAGTAGAGGAAGACATTTTGGTCTGACTTTGGTTGCCAGCCTTGCTTGTGGATTTTGTTGAGACCTTTTTAACTTTTTCGGTCAATTTTGGGGTTTTGGTCTGTTCAATGTTTTGGGGGAGTTCTATGACCGAATGATCCTCTGGAGAGGAGTCAGAGGACTCTTGGTCCTGTTCAGGGTACACTGATCGAGTGACAGTCGTTTCTGCGGTCTCAACATTTGTTATCACTGAATCGGGGGAACTAGTTTCTAACTCTAAAGGGGTTTCCTCTAAAATTGTGTCTGGTTTAACCTCAATGACTTCAGGAGACACTGGGGATACTTTATCTTTCTTAGTGGACTTAGTTGAGGCAGAAAGACCCATTCTAGGGATTCTAGATTTAGAAGGATCTGATTTTGAGGGGGAACCTGCTGTGGTTTCACTACCTGTCTGATCATCCTCTGTCAAGGCACATTGTGGGGAATCTGAGGCATCTTTCAATAGTTTATCATCTTCCTCTACTTTTATTTGCAGAGTCAGGTTCAGACCCACTTCACTTTCCAGTGGGTCACCTCTTTCTCCTGGCCCATCTCTGACCTGCTCAGCTAGCGCCTCCTCTAAGGGTTGTTCGCCTATCTGAAAGAAAGCAAAGCCTTCGTCCTCATAGCTCCGTTTGGTCATGTCAATAGCTCCACTGCGGGTCATCTCGAACAGCTTTCCCTCTTGAAAAAGGAATGGGTTGGGCTCGCTGGTTGGCGTGCTCTCCTCTGTGGGGCTCCTTCCTGGAGTGGTGTCCGGAGTTGCCCCCTGGGACTGCCGGTCCACAATCAAACTCAAAATCTTCTGCTCTTCCTCTTGGACGCGGGCCGCAAATGCATCATCGTCTTCGCGCATGGCACTCCAGGGGTCCGTTTCCTCTCTGGCTGTTACGCCCTTAGACTCGGTTCTTGGAGGTTCTTCTTCATCATCTTCTGTGTCATCGTAGATACAGATCTCAGGTTTAAAGGTTTCCCTTGCCGGTCCAATTATAACAGTGGAGGATGCTTCCATTTCCATGGCTCCTGAGTGCCTCCTGTGATCTCCTTTTACTTCATCGGTTATGTTGCTCTCTGCCTGGCATGGAGCTTTATCAGTAGCTGTCGGCAAACTTCCTATTTCTGCTTTTTTTCCTTCCCCATCATCCTCTTTGCTTCCCCTTGATTTTCTCAAACTAGCTTCCTTCTGTTCGTCGGTTATGTTTGCAGCCCCTTCAGAGCTGGAAGACATGGTAGCCATTTTTACTAATATGTCTCTGTCATTCGTGTTTTTGTGTGAATTAATAGATTTTAAGATATGGTGCTCTGAGACAGATTTAGATCCCTCCTCTGCTGTCGTGGTAGTTGCGCTCATGGTCTCTCTGTGGTGGACTCCTTCATGCACACCTGGTGGAAAAGGAGAGGCAGGTTTTACTTTAATAAGTGACTCAACAGAAAGAGCTAACTCTGAGGTCTCTGTGGGCCTATTGAGCCCACTCTCATTTCCAAACTCTAGTTCAACTGTTTTGACGCTGTCATCCCCTGATTCATCATCTGCCAAGGCACTGAAGTCTTTTCTGGAGTTCTTTTTGGTTTTGGCATCCTGCTCCATTTCATCAAACGTTTTTATTTTGGCTGCCATTTTAAACATCTCCTCCTCTGGGGTGAATTTCTTCTGTGCTTCTGACTCATTATCATCTTCCTCAGAGTCTTCGGGGATGACAGTTGGTTCCAACACCACAGATAGGTACAAGTGGTCGGGTGTTTTGGGGTTAACCTCATAACTTACCTCTTCAGAGCTAGGGGTATCGGGGGAGAGTGGACTCTTACCGGAACTTTCCATCTGGGATGAAGTCTGCTCGATACTGTCATCATCGTTGGCACTAGCCTCCTGGTCTCTGAGTAGCCTACTACGCAATACGTCTGGGGGGAAGTCTGGGGCTTTGGAGGGTTCTGGGTGGCTAGAAGACTCTTTGGGCTGATCTAGAGCAAGAGGGAATGTTTTCTGCTCTACTGGGCTGTTTTCTAATGAGTCACGACAAGGGGATTCCTTTGTTGGGCTGGGTTCAATGGAGTCTGGGGTCTTATGGGACGAGTTGTCTTCCATGAGGGGGCTACCCTCATCTAGAGAGTCTCTGTGGCTTATGGTCAAAGAGTCGTCGCCTAAAGGACTAAGCACATCTGGGTCTTGCTGTCTTAAAGGCAGTTCTAAGCTTCCTTGATGCTGAATAGAGACAGTAAAAGCCATCTCTGCCACTAAGGTTGATGCTAGCTGGTCCTCAGGGCTCTCATCACTAAGGAAGCTCTCTAAGGTCTCGGAAACCCTTTTTGTGAGCTTTCTTGTCTTAGTCTCACCCCTCTGAAAAGATATGGACTCACTTGTGGTGTGATCGTCCGCAGCCTCAGTGGAAGAGAAGGGGACAGTCATTTCTGTTGACGGCTGGTCATCAATGGTCACCATGCCGGAGTCTCCAGGCGTGTCCATCCTGTTTTCCAACACTGTGACGGACACAGTGTCGGCTGTTGAGTCTTTACTGGACTGGTTAGCGTTTCTTGGGGAGTGAGAGAGACTGTCAGGGCTTGTCCCAGGGGTGGCTAATCCTTCGTGTTTGAGGCTATCATCAGAACTTAAATGATGAGGACTACCATCACCAAGGCTGGCACTGGGCGAGTCTGCCACGCCCTCATGTTTTAAACTATCAGAGCTATCATACAAGGCAATGTTTGTAAACTCTACGGTTTCAGTTAGGGCTGAGTGAGTAACAGGACTACCCTCTAGAGAGATCTCGTTAAACTGTTGGCAATCAACATTTTCCTCAAGTGCTTCTTGGATTTCAGCTGAGTCTTTAGAGGGCTTTTTTTGTGGGCTAATTTGCTGATCTCTCTCTTTGTTCTGCTCGCCAGGTACGGCATCCAATGACACCTCCCGTTCATAATGGCTTGTTGGTTGGTTGATCGTAGTTTTGGGCTGAGTAGACTGTAATCCTGCATGTGTAGTTTCATGCTCTGTAGTGGAGGATTTTAGCTCAAAAAGCCCAGACTTTCTCTTTGAGGGGTCTTGCCCCTTTTGGAATGATCGCATGAGCTCCTTTACTGACATTGTCTCCTCTAGCTTCTCAGATTCAGCTTTAGGGGACTTAATTGGGCACTGTTTTGAGGAGCCCTTTTTCAGTTCAGGCTTGGTTTCTTTTGCCCTTAGGGGGAGTTTGCTCTCCATAGCAACTTTTAAGGGCTTGGTGCTAGTTGGCTTTTGACCCTTTTGCTCTGCCTCCACTCTCTGCTGAAGGGCTTTGACTTTGTCTTTTATGGACCCAATGGGGGTCTCCTCAACAACTGGGGACACAGGTGAAACTGTTTTAGGGTCTCTGGGTGCACTTAGGAGAGTATCCCCATCCGTAGATTCCTTTGCCATTTCCTGGTCTTTTCCTTTCCTCCTGACTGGCTTTTTGAGTTCAACAAGAGTTCTGATGTCCTTCTTGGTTGTTGTGGTTGTGGTCGTTTTTGTTGTAGTTGTGGTTCTTTTTGAGCCTTTGCGCAGCACAGCCTCTGTACCTTTCTCTTGGACCATTTCCTTCTGGGCTGCTGCACTGGAGCGCTCAGGTACATCCAGTAGATATTCTTTGAGTTCCCCAGTGAGGTGTGTCGCCATGCCAGAAATGTCTTTGATCGCTTTAGGTCGGGGAATGCCTCTGTTGACTCTGGCTTCACGCAGAACAGGTTCCTGGGGTTCTAAGGCAGCCATCTGTTTGGCCTCCTCTATCTCACAGTCTGAGATGAGGACCCAATCTTCCTTCATTCTGGCTGCTTTTGCCACCTCCTCTGCCAGCTCACCCTCATACGTTCCACTCCTGAGTATCTTGCCCACTTTCTCCAAGTCCTCTTTGAACTTCTCCATGATTTCAAAGGGCTCACCCTGAACCTCCTCAGCCCCTTTCTCCAGACTGCTTCCTTCCAGGGATTTGTCGGTAGAATCTGTGGCTAGAATGGCAGTCATTTTGATCAGGTCTTGTTTCATTTCGGACACGTCGGAGAGGAGATCTGGACTGGCCAGAGCCGTTGAGTCTTGAATCAAATCTGTTTTCCGGATTGCAGTCTCTGTAGTGTCTTCGTCATCTTCCATTTTGGCAAGAAGACAATTAAGGAGCAAAAAAACATAAAAAATTGAAATGAAAGGAGACAGACATTGGAGAATGTGATCAAGACAGGAACAGGAACTGTACAACTGTCAGGGTTCAAAGGGCATAGCTGGAACACAGTGGCAACAAAAGGTATCAAAGGAAGGGGGTTTGGATCCACTGATTTTATTTGAGGGAAAAAACTACAGCAACCAACTAAATCATCAAAATGGGAAGGGAATGAGCAGGAAATAACTTGCTTATACACATCAGAACACCCACGCTCACGACACAAAGCGAGAAAATGTCTAAATTACTGGATCAAACAAATGATAAGCCAAACAGACACACACAAAATCAACAAAGGAAGAGGAAACAGAGAGACAAACGAAGGTTGGACAATGTACATCTCAAGATTGTCCACTGAGACAAAGATAATAAATGTTTCTAAAAAACAATTTCAGCATAATCATAATTTGTTACTCAGAGAACAAAGCCAGTGCTAGTCACCTGTAATGGTTTTGTTGAGCTTTTTGACATTGACCAGAACATCTATCTCCTACTAGGAAAAATCGATAATTGGTGTCTGAACCAGCATCAAATTGGTAATTTTTTGTGGGGAAGTGCTTTTCTAAGGACTATACCACTTCCTTTGGTCTAACAGTTTTCTAAATGCAATTTTTGAAACATAACTGAAAGGACAATTGGAAATCATCAGAGGAAGAACAGTGTACTAAATCAAATTCATATAGTGAGTGAAAAAGAAATCAAAGATGTTAAAGCAAACAAGACTCAAAATAACTCATACACTTCAGACACAGAAACACCCACATACACACTCATGTAAGCCAAGTTATTTCCATGCAAAGCAAAGGGGAAAGTTGACATGCAGCCTCTGGTGAAAAGTAAGCAAACACAATTTAAAGTGAGAAAGCAAATCTGCATTCTATGTTGTTTTTATTACCTCAACAGGTGTCAATTGTGTTAGAGATTCAATAGTTTGGTGAACTCTAGTACACTGTTTTGTTTTAGCATAGAATTATGTATGGGGGAGCTAAAGCATCAATTCCATATTATATAGTACATCTGCATGTAAATTGCAATATACATCATGCATGAACATTTTGATGTACTTAAATCAAATGGAAAAAATAACACGCACAAACTAACAGACAGTATATTGTATGGAAACAGTCAACTTTTTTAAAACTATGTGCGGCCAACACTATTTCCCATATTCTGCATGTTTTGCGTTCAGTGCCAAATGTTTGGATAATTTCATTAATTATCAATTAATTTGTAAATTAATTGATTAATGAGAGAATGGGAGAGTTTGACGATACACGACAGGGTATAAAGGAGGGGATCTGAATAGGTCGAAAAGATAGACCGGGGAGGGGCGGGGGTGGGGTAATATTTCATTGTCACATAAACACCACTACAGTAACAAGTGGGGCGGGACATCCGTTTGAATTCTCCGTGTGTCCCTTAACTCATGACGGCAGAGAGGCGAGAGTTAACATCACCGGTGCAGAAATGTGCAAAATGAGAAAGTTATAAAGCTTATGCTTGACGGAGTTGTCTGCATAACCGTGGCTTGGCGGAGCGATATCGTTGTGCTGTTTTGTTTTCGTGACAAAGGCGAGCATGTCGACATTAAGGGGCTTTTGAAATGAAGTGTGTCTGCTAAAGCTTTGCTAACAAGGATGAGATATAAGGTTTATCCATTAGCTCTTGGTATCGTCCTCTATTGCCCTTTACAATTCTCCACTTGGATTACGTCGCTGTCTGATGAAAGCTTGTCACTCCGTGTTAGCTTAACATATCGTTAACTGACTCCCCTCAACTCATTTCCAAATATTCATGACTGTAGGACCAGGTGAGAGGTTTTCAATAAAAAGTTTTATGTTGTTTCGTGGAGAAATATGTATTGCTTTTCCCATTTCTTAAAAAGTGTATGTTTTGGAGATGCGTTGTTCCATCGGACAGTGACAATGGCAAAATTGTCTAATCTATGGCATAGCTATAATGCAATTATAAAATTAATGCAGTGATATTATAACAGTTACATAGAAAATAGCAAGATTTCTGTATCATTACTGTCTTGATGGAATTAGTAACGTTTGCTATATAATAAACTGCGCATTACTTACATTTCTCGATCGTCCTGCTGCTCTGTAAAGGGGAGCACATAAACGTTAATCAGTATTCATAACATTTTATTCACTGTAAAAATTGTCAGGGTGATATTTTTTAACACATTTGCCAGAGGAAGAAAATAGGCAACTGGACATGGAACTACTATCATAACGGGGCAGGACTAAAAATACAGATACTATACTACAAATGATGAGCAAGGTAATTGTTCAGCAGTGAAACGGCACATGCGCAGCCGAATAATGGGAGGAAAAACAGCAGGCACAGCAGGGAATGCCTAGTTACACGCTTCTGGACTGAAAAGGACACAAAGAGAGAAACACCAGTTAGTGAGCAAGGACAAGGGGAAGAGTTACCTCTTCTTCAGCATCTTGGTCTGAATCAGATTCCTTTAGGGAGCAATAAGCAGCAAGACGCAGAAAAAGAAAGGAAGAGAAAGAGGGCGAGAAAATGAGCAAGAGAGTGAGTGGGAGAAAGAGAAAGATGGATAGACAAAAAGAAAAGATATAGGAGGGGGAGCACAAGGAGAGAGTAGGGCAAAGCAAGTCAACCAGAGCAACAGACCTGTAGGCCGCTGTTTGTTGTGAATAGATTGCATAAAAAATATGTTACAATTATTCTGAGAATACAGATGTAAAATACCAGATTGGTTTGACCTTAGTAGAACATCAAATTAAACCTGTATAAAGATTGGCATGAGATTTGTCATTGCATGTAATTATGCATGCAACACACTGTTAAGGTTAGTTCCTGGACACCCAAGGTATTCTTGAATATGTAAGTGAATCGCTATTTTTACATAATATTACATCATTCGTTTTGAACACAGGCACATAATGGTAACAGTAAGTTGTGCCAAACAGAACTCATCGATGTTCCTGGATCATGTCACATTGTCAGGAACAACAAGCCTATGAGAATTCGAAACTGTGTGTTCAGGTGGAGGTGGTGTTGAGGTGTTCCTACCTTTGAGTATGATGGTAGTGTGATGTTCAGGTTGCAAATGGCATTGTGGGCCAGACTTCGGTAAGACCTGGGCTCTTTCATAAAGGACAGCCGGCCGCATGGCTCCTGAGTGTTGTCTCTGATCTGTGTGGGAAGACCAACCAGCCAGTCAGCCACTCAACAAACCAACCAATCAGCCGGTCAACGCACCAGTCAGTCATCAAACATCAAATCAAATTTTTATTTTTTACATAACCCCAGGCTTGAAACCCCAAGGAGCAAGCAAAAAGAGTGTTGACACACAGTGGCTAGAGACACCACCCTGAGAAGAGCCAATTTAGTACGCACTTTGATGAAGAGTGCCAGCCTGTTTTCTTTGAAGGCATAGAAGCTGAAGAGATGGTGCTGGCCAGCCTTAGTAAGTGGGACCAGGTTGCCAAAGCAGTCTGCATAGATGGGTTTTCCCTCCAGGACCTGAACAGAAGCACAAATATTAGCTTAGCATAGAAACACCAAAACCCTTCAGTAGTCAACAGCCTGAATTACATACAATTGACATTTTAATTTAACCACTGTTCTCATCTGGTGGGACTCGCAGTAGAAGATAAGAAAATAATTAGTATTTGTTTTTCGTCCGCAGTTTACAGTCATTGACTCAAAGTCCTGAATCCTGAAGGGTTAGAGCCAAGAGGTGGATACCTCCCAGTCCTCCACCACATCTGTATAATGACCACTGAACCCACCTCCACGTCTCTGCTCCTGGCCACCTCGGTGAAGTTCTCCTGCTGTTCCAGGGTCTTGTCCATCTTGTCGTCCGTCATGCAGAAGCAGCGCAGTCGTGCTTCAATGGGGTCGTGGGCCTTGGCGAAGATGACGAACTTGGCCATGTAGGGAACGCAGATGACCTCCCTGTAGACCAGCGTGGAGAAGCTGACCGACTCCTGCACCTGCCGACAGTCGATAAGCCAGAACCTGGCCGACACGTTGGTGGTGAAGGAGACGCAGTCGTTGATAAACGTCAGGGGCGTGGTTCCTGTGATGTCCTCCCATTGGGCTGGCGTTGTTCCACCTCAGAGGAACGACCACACGGAAATATTAGGTCAGCCACAGTCTGTGTCCGTGTGTGTGTTTCTGTGTGCCTGTGCACCTCCCCTACCTGTGATACTGCAGAGGAGGCGCAGGGTGGGCGTGTCCCCCCCGAAGCCGTTGATCCCCGGGTCGGTGTTACTCTTGGGTATCGGTATGGTCATGGTGATGGGTTTATGGAACTTCCTCCGACGAGGCTCCAGGGTCACGACGGGGCTGAACGTAGCCTTGTTTCCCAGGATCATCCGCACCACGTCCGCGTTTATTGGCTGAGCCTGGTGATTACGGGGCGAAGCGTTTTGTCACCGGGTTGACGTTGAACGTAGCAAAACCATTGTCCTTCGTCTAAAATCCGGCGTCTCACACACACTTGTGTCCCAGGGGGTTAGTTGACCTACCTGCAGTCCCACTTTGATCCTCTTGGTGAGGGCGCCTTCTGGGAAGACCGCTTGGACCTGAGGAACCACGGTGCTGCTCAGGATACCGCCCTCTGGACCAATCAGGTTGCTGTCCTGCTTGACCCGGGATACCACAGCAAAGTACTGGGGGAAGTCTCGGGTGATGATGCGGCAGATACGCTTCTTGTCCAGCTCCTCCGGGGCGTCCAGTTCTGGGGAGGAAGACGAAGGTGGCCGAGATTGATACGAGTACACGACAGCGTCGCCTTTGAAAAGGCATAAGGCGCCTTTTGTGTCATGAAGAAAAATATTAAACTAATGCATTGAAGGATATTGGTGAATGTACAAGTCCAAACTTAAGGCTCGGGTGGCACACATAGGGAGAGGCGGGGGCACAAGATATTCTGTCGCCCGCAAAAAAACAGGTCAGGGTAAAAATGGCAAGCAATTGCTCTTAGTGTTGTCTCGCATTGATGATGTCACACTCACCCTCGTCCATGCCATTGAGTATCTGGTTGAGTTCCTCCTCGGTGTATTCACAGTGGTGTTCCTTCCAGCTCTCTCCTGTCTCACTGCGCATGATAACCAGCTCCCTCTCTTTACCCCTCAGGGAAGCGAAGTGAGGGATCTCCACTATCACAGGCCTGCCACAGGGGATTGAAGAATGATTAGTGGGTTCGAGGATGTGGAGAATTTAGTGTGGGTTTGAGAGTGCATTTTGCTGCTTTAGGAGGATGCTGTCTGTGTGTATGTGTGTGTGTGTGTGTGTGTGTGTGTGTGTGTGTGTGTGTGTGTGTGTACAAAAATAACTATACTTGAGGGGACCTGAGAAGGTAGTAAAACAAAGAACGTTCACTTACGCCGCATTTTGCAGGGGTTTGGCTTGGTTAAATGTTAACACTTCAGGTTGGAGATAGAAGTTAAAGGATGGGTGTCGAGCAATAAGCTTTGGGATTTAGGTTATATTAAGCTTTAGGCTCTAAGAAACATTCTGAATAAGATTGTTTTTATCGGGTTCCCCACAAAGATAGTAAAACAAACGTGTGCGCGCGTGTGTGTGTGTGTGTTTCCTACCCCAATTATAACATCTGACACGGTACACCAACTAGCCCACCTTTGGTTTCTCATGCTAAGGAACATTCATCAAGGTACCACATTGACCAATAGAACAACGATGCCGAACAGACAGACAGAACGACACGCAGAAGGCCAACCACATAGAAACGAGCCGAAAGGGAACACAGGGGAGAACACAAACACGCAAAACGCGCACAGTGCTAGCACGGCATTAGGACACACGGCACAGGGGCGGGGTTGAACACACAGGCACACACCGATTGGCTCACACAGAGGCGGCTCGCAATGAAAGGTGGATGAAACATGACACCAGTAGCATCCATGGATTGTTTCGTATGTATAATCTCCCCTACCCGAGGAATTTGGTCCCTGGTGGCCCGAGCTGCAGGATACGGCTAACGAGGCTCTCGCCCTCGTTAAGAGGGGGCGGGGCAGTGGGAAGGTGGAGTTTACTGTGAGACCGTCCGTTTGCAGCGTTGGGGGGGAGAGAGAGTGGAAGTGGTCAGAAAAACGGTTTTCTGAAAGCCATTTGGTGGCGTCGAGGGCCAGCAGTGGGATATCGTACGGTTGTCATGCTTTCCTATGATTATGGGTGAGGTCTCAGTGAGAAAAACATGAAAACGTAATATCCTGACTACTGTAAGTCGTTCAGAATGAGAGAGCATCTGCTAAACGACTTGAGTATCATAGAAAATTGAGAATTACATGGAAGCTATCCTTCCCTTCACCACCAGGGGGCAGAAATTGTGTTGCAAAACAACCTCGCTTGCTGCTTCCACTGAACTACAGCACATATCAAATCAATCCCGGACCAATGTTTTTTGGTTTTGTTTCCATGTGTCTCATAGAAACAGTTAGTTTCCTCATAAAGGGTTGAATTAGAGTTAGAATGTGGCCTAGCTTCATAAAGGGTTGAATTAGAGTTGGAATGTGGCCTAGCTGTTAGGAAAGAAGCAAGGCCAATGGCACTGGGAAGAAGCAGAGAGCAGAGACAGGTTAAATAAGGCAGCGGGAAATTAATCTGAGGGAAGGAAGAGGGGCAGCACAAGTCCTCTGGTTCTCATTCATACCGTACAGCAGGTTTACAGTGGCCTAGTGCTCTCTCACATACACACAAACACACTCACACACACACACACACACACACACACAATCTCACTCGTCCTCATCCGCCCTACCACACACAGTGTCGCTCATCCTCATCCCTCGTGTCACACCCATTGTCTGTCATCCTCATCCTCTTTACCACACATGCCGGCTCTCTCACAAAATCCTGTGGCGTATCTCGTCTTTCGTCAACTCTCTCCCCTTCCCCCGTGGGCCCACCTCTCACCCTCCCGGGGTTTCTTACCCGAGGAACTGTGCTCCGACGGGGCCCACCTCGATCAGCCTGCTGGCCAAGCCCTCTCCCTCCACCATGGGGGGCATAGTGGCCAGCCGATGCCTCTTCACCAACCGGCAGGTCACCCGTGTCGGGGCGCTGCACTTCCGCGGGGGGATGATGATGCGCAGGCCATTGTGACGGCAACCCCGCATGGCTCCGCCCCTGGCGTCCACCATGAAGCTAACCAGGAAACTGGACCAGAAATGAGTTCGGAGCAGACATGACGTTTACAAAACAAGAACTGACTATACACTTTCGTTTTATATTTTACCCCTTAACTTACATATCTGATAGCCAAATACGGATTTCTGGACTTCAACTACAGCCAAAAAATAATCCATGTTTTAAACAGACAAAAAGAATCTACGCAAACGAACATGCAGACTGAATGAGAGAGAATGGCTGTGATGGTGACACCAGACTGAAGTCACACGAGAGCTGCCACTAACGCGCTTCGCGTGACGCTAGCATGTTATGGTAAAGCGAACAAACCGTGATTAAAACAACACTCGAACACAGACTGGACAACACGGCACAATGTCAAATGTGGAGTTCGGTTACATCAAACAAACAAGCCGTCGCAGACATGAATTGGCCAAACACAGTTAAACAACAAACAAAATGGCCGCCTTGGACCGACAAAATTCGACCAACACAATGGCCATCTTCGCTTTGCATCACACGATGCCTCGTGCGGGCGGAGTTGGCATATTTCAAACCATTCTATTGGTCCTAAAATAAACTCCTCTCCACCCACCACGGGGTACCGGTAATGTGAAACGAAAGCGCCCAGTGACATGATCCGTGTTGGATGAGGCGACGTGTGCGTGATCCTTCGATGCAGCACTCGGAGCAAAAGATGTCATCCGTCTGACGAAAGTGGGCGAGTCCCTTTAAGAGGCCCGAACGCTGAAGCTGACGAATGTCAAGTTCTCCCAAAGTTATTAAAGGATAACGAGACGGGCGAAACATCTGTTAGAAGTGCTGCACTCGTGAGACAGGCACATGTGACACGAACAAACACATCTCTCACGGAGGAGAGCAAACTGTGAAGGGACAACGAGGAGTGTGAAGAAGAGGATGAACAGGAGAAAACCTAGGTGCAGTAGATCACCTGCTGTCGCCATGGTCATGGCATGGAGAAGAACGGCTGTAAATACAACAAAGACCTCATAAGATAGAGAGATACATACAGATAGATACGGTGTGAAGTAGATACAGACAGATATAGATAGATAAGTAACAAAATATTTCAAGGGCTGAAATAGGAACATAAACGACACCTCCATCCTTGTGGACTACAACCATCCGTATCTGTTGTCAACATCATGTACTGCTCATCATACTTCCTGTCCTAAATCAGTACATCAAGGCTCTCCACAGTGAACACAAAGGTCTGTCGTTAGTGATTCAGCACTTGTTCGGCACTTTCATTGTAACTAAGAGGGATGATCTTAATTCCTTGATTCCAGTTAGCATAGCGGCCAGCCACAGGATTACATGGTATCGTCATATCACATGGCACTGGACTGTGTGGGGGCTAAAACGTTCTCTTTCTGCTGTTCACAGTGTTATCACCCAAAGCCGCTACCTTGACTGGGCTTGGAGGAGGATTACAAAAGGGTTTTTCCTTCCTTAATCCCTAAAAAGAATCTTCTAAATCCCCACAAGGTGCTTGTTGAACTGGGCTGAATGCATTAACGCTCAACTGCGTAGCACCAAAATGGGATGAGTGGTTTCTTGAAAGGAAGGCCAGTCCTGTGCCCTCTGTACCTACCCAGAGTGGATGGGGCTGGAGGACAGGGCCACATTGTCGAGGTTCTCCGTACCCCAGCTGAGACGGTATGAGTCCTTCTCGTTTTCCCGGCCAAGAGACGTCACCTGTCAACCAACAGAACAAGGCTTGTTAGAAACGGACTGACCGACCACCACCAGCTGTCATTGGAACACGCCTTAGACCATCACAATTCAAACGCATATGTCTTGGTGACTTTCTGCAGTCAAGGCCGTTCTAAGAGCAGACCTCCAGCATGCGAGGCACATCGTGGGGCCGGTAAACACACATGGCGTTTGAATCCTCACTCACATTGTGGCTGGTGAGCATCTCGTCCATCATGCTTTCGTGTTTGGGAGAGTAGTAACCGTGGTGGCTGGGTGTGTAAGACCTGTCCGAGCTGAGGAGAGGAGGACAAGTTTAAATGGGTTGCTGTGGCAACATTCCGCGCAGCTAAAACCGTGTTCCGCCACCCTGTCTAGCGCTGGCTTGTCCAGCAGTCCAGGCTTCAATGTATAGTGGAGAGAAGGAAACAGTGTGATCCAGAGAGAAGTTCTGAACGGTAACAGACATACTGTACCTTTGCATTCGACTAGGAAAGCATGGTGTGAAAAAAGAAGACACAGGTTTTAAGGGCCCTGCATGAACCACCTCACATACAAAATAACACAGGTCGTACAGTCACGTGCGCACACACAACCACACAGACTGTTACTTGCATTCTCACTTCTAATTACTTCTAAAGGCGGACTCAAACGATATAACTACAGCAGAAGAACATTAGCACCCACTCCTAGATCAACAGGCAGATGTTTAGCACCCTCCCAACGTGGAGCGACCCGATAGGCTGTGCGGGGAGGTTCCTGACACATGGAGAAGCTCTGCGATTGGTTAAAGCAATGTGCTCGGTTACACCCATGCATATGCCCAGACTCCCAGCTTGACCCTTCACCCCCAGTGTGTCCAGCTGTACCTGTCAGAGCGCCCCCCCTCCAAGCTGTAACGCAGGTAGTTCATCCCATCCAGGTATTGTCCAGGCAGGGAGTCGTCTCCCAGCTCCCTGAGGTCCTCCGCTCTCAGGTACTCTCCTCCGTCCCCTGTCATTGTGTCGTCACCTGGGGGAGGAGGGCAAGAGAATGTGAGACTTGCGTCGGGAACGGGGACATTGTGATGTAGCGTGCGCTCAGAAGGACGAGTATCTAGGGTTAGCACACATACAAACACAAAGGCGTCGGATGTTATTTGGATGGTGTTTTTATGTTTGTGTGTGTGTGTGTGTGTGTGTGTCAACGTTATGCTTAGTGACACACATGCAATTAAGCACTACAAATGAGGTCGGGACCTCTTGAGAGTCCAACATCCACGTCATGAAGCTCTACTGCTGCTGTTACCACTACTGAGCTGCAGGGGGCAGTCTAATAGTTCACCATACGGCCCTGGACCAAACTGAGCCGTGCTGTACAGTGCTGGCCAGTCTGTGGCATGAATCGGATGTTTACCGGTTTCTGAGAATCGCTATCTTCAACCTGTCCTCCTTTTCCCTCTACAACTGGAGGATGCAACACTGCCTCCATCCCAGCTACGTCAGGTTGGTGCTGGCCTGCTGGTACTCAGGGCACCAGCCCCAAGAAGGGGAGCCGAGTCCAAATATAGAGAGTGTGAGTGGACAATATTACTGTCAGCACCATACAGTTAGGCTTGGCGTATGGCTGTGGGAAGCATACTTAATAGGGTTGTAACATTCTATTAACTTTCCCAAGATTCCCAGATTTTTACGGGGTCCTGGGCGTGAAATCCAGGTTGGAGGGTTGGTATATCCCCGTACACCAATGTGGAACTTTCCCAGCCGGGGGTTTTAGAATATCCCGGGAATTCTGGAGGAAAGTCAACGAAACGTCGCAACCCAGGTGCTTCAGTTTGACAGAAGAAGTTAGAGACATACTGAAGGTAGACAGAGATGGTCCTGTGTCAACCACGTAAGAACTGCCTGGAGAAGGAAGAGTTAGAAAGAGACAAAGGAAAGGAGGGACAACAGGAACTCATTCCTCTGACAGGGTGTCTCCAGCTCCGGACCAGCTGGTACCACATTGATTAGTATGACCGCTGCTCAGCAACTATTGAGAGTGTGTGATACTAAGAATGGAAGAAAACTCCCCAAACAAACAAAAAACACAATTAAAGACTTTCCATGGAAATGTAAGAGTGATTAACAGTTCCATCTAAATGAAGCAATTTAGTCTTTAGGAGAGAAAGTGAATTTACTGGGAAACCTGAGAAGCCAGGAGTAATAAAACCTAATGTGTTATCACAGCCATTTAATATGGATCATAAATAAACACACCAGCATGAGCATGACAGAGAGCCTGGAAAAGTGGAACTAACTGCCTTAGAAAAATATTTGCTTATACTCTGTTAGCAGCATATCAAACTTCTCCCTAGCCGACATTACCAGGCTCTTCCAGCCACAGCATGTGATATGAGATGGTTCATCTCTGAGGGAATTTGAAATTGTCTCTGAAGTGACAACGCTAACAGTAATTGACACCACGTTGAGGAATTATCTGCTAATCTTGTGCCACAAAAGAAAGAGTGGACTCAACTATATTTAAAAATACTTCACACTAATGCTAATTCTTATCAACCATACATGTATGTCCAGCAAGACAGTGACACCTTTTTCATCGAGGCCTACATTCAGTTAGCATTAACATTTCAAACGTCTGCCAAGAAGACCCTCTAAGCCATGATATGATATGAGATAATTCACAGCATTTCTCATTGGGGATTTGAATTTGCCTTTGAAGTGAAGAGACTCAGAGTAAAACTGCATTTTAGATTTGTTTACGGACAAGCTTTTGCTGCTGAAGTTGGAGGCCTTTTAGCTAAAGGTTTAATGGCAGTTTCCATGGGGTAACATATATCAAGTGCTCTTGCCATAACCGAGTGTTGGCTGATAATATACCAGGATTATTTGAAAACCCCCAGATGGTTTTCAAGAAAAACTGTCACATTAAAATTCAAAAGGACCCAGCTACCAGTGTTCATGTAAAGTAATGATAAGGTTAATGTCTGGTGCAATAAAATCCAGTATTCCGCGTGAACACAAACTTCCTTTCAACACAGCAGACCACGCTTCAATGCTAACCCTGACATTAGTGGTCGTTAGTGCGGATTCAAGCGTTTAAGTGTTCTCTTTTCGCCGGCCTCTGATAATGTATTGGTCTTCTCAAACCACGCAACCTCACAAGGTAGTTTCACACAAAATGCCTCACAGGAGTCGCCATGCAGTTTACCACAGCAAACAGCCGGACGGCGGTGACCAAGGCGACCTCCACGCGGCGTACCTTCTAAATCCATGGAGTCATCAGACAGAACATCATCCTCATTGTCTTTCACCTCTGGCTTGGGCACAGTATGTAAGCCTATATAGTATACAACACAGTGAGGAGAGAACTAGCCTATCACCACAGGGCTGGGGGCTGGGCCAGGGCCTGTGGGGAAACGGGGGAAAGATGTGGGGCAGGCCAGCTGACAACTAGTGGGCCGGAGTCTACAGGGAATCTGTCCAAGAGTGCTGACATCAGACTGAACTAAAGATCTGCTTGGTCCAACCCTTAGCTCAAGGATAGGGGATGGACAGTCTCTATACAGGGGGAGGTCCTAAGGTGTCGTCTAGCAACGGGGTCAGGGGTCAGACTCACCCTCCTCGTCAGAGACGTCGAGGACTTCCGTCATGGTCTCGGGAACATTCAGCTTGTGTTTCTCGATCACCGTCTGGACGACCAGAAACAGACAAACGTCGCACGAATCACGAATGTGACTTGGTCCACTAATGAAGTCAAAACTTAAACAATGTGAAAATTCAGAAGTGCAATTTAATATTTGGACCTCACGGGCCAACCACGGAGACAGACAAGACAAGAAGGGCTGAATGAGCAGCTGGACGACTGACCGTTGTCGAGGTGATGATCTCCTCGGTGACGACTTTGAGTGTGTCCACCACAGAGATATAGCCCAGTCGTCGGGCTATAGCCAGAGCTGTGTTACCATTCTGTCATAATAAGACAGACATTAGTGTGTGTGCGTGCGTGCGTGCGTGCGTGCGTGTGTGTGTGTGTGTGTGTGTGCGTGTACGCGTGTTAGTTCACTCACCACAGTGATGTTGTTGGGCTTGGCCCCGTTCTGCAGAAGCAGGTTGATGATGTGTGTGTTTCCTTGCTGAGCCGCTTGGTGGAGGGGAGTGTATCCATTCTGGGAAAACCAAGGAGAACGTTGCAACTCTACAGTAAATTATGACTGACCTAAACATTTTAATGAAACAAATTAAGCCCTGCATGACCGCTTTATTTAACATTAAAAACACGCCGAAGCAGGACTTACAGCAACTGCTTTATGATAATCTGCCTCACCTGCGTTAAAAACAATCATATACAAGGCCACAAATATACTGTCTGGTGGTAGCACGTATGAATACCTTAGTTTTGGCGTTGACGCTTGCTCCGTTCTGTAAGAGGAAGTTGACCATTTTCGTGTTGCCATAGTGACATGCAACAATCAGCGGAGTGTAGCCCAACTGAAGGAGAGAAGAGGTGGACCCCAATTGAAATCAAAAACCAACACAGAAACGTTAATACACTGTGGTCCACTGTCAACAGTTCGAAGGTCACTCGGAATGCTAACATGGACAGGTTGTGCGTACAGTACGTTCAGGGCATACCTTCGTTTGCTGATCCACATTGGCTCTGTACTTAGCCAATATCTCTCCCACAGCCACCTTGTCCTCCTGGGCAGCAAGGTGAAAGGAGGTGAGGCCGCTCTGGGACACAAAAACAAACATTCGGGTCAGAACACACTGTTCTCTCTAAGAATTGAGGGAGATTATTTCAGTGACAGACAACCTTGGACATCAGGTGAACGTTGAAATGATATTCCCAAGAGCACACGCCTATGTCATCAAAATATAATTGAAAAAAGGAAGTCAGGTGACGCAGTGCCAGATCCTCATCCATCAGGATGTCTTGGGTTCAGTGACGGAGATCGACTAAGAATGACTAGTTTGGATAACAGTTAAAGCAAGAATAATCCGTTTTTCCAGCTTGGCTGTGGACAGATTCCTATGTAATGAATGTAATGGGGTACAGACACAAGAGGCATGAGAGTGGGAGGGTGTTTTGTTGAATGGGCGTACTGTGTGAGGATCCAGTAGACATTTACAGTTGGCGTACATCCCCTTCAAATCAATAATGCGCGATGCATCTGGACCGCCGGGCTCTGTCCCCGCCCCCCCGGACAAAACGACCACTCAGGAGGGTACCGACTGACAGGCAGAGCCTTGGGCGGCAGACAGTCATCGTGGTCACGGCCACACCCCTCCCCTCCTCCCCCTCTGTGACTCAACACAGTTTTCTACCTCCCCTCGAACAGCTCGTCTCCGCCGCTATTCACCTCAGTCCCGCTACACTCCCACTCGCCTCATCGTTTCCGTGGTTACTAATCTGAGATCTACCGTATGTCTCATAACTCTGTCCATGTCTCCGTAGAGCATACGTCCGTCTGATGCTTATGTCTCTACGACTCACGTATGTCAGTGGGACGCACACGCCGTCGCCCGTCACGTTGTACAACATCAATTGATCTCCTAGAGTCGCGGGGGTCTACCTTGGTGGGAACGTTCACGTGTGCCCCCTTGTCTAGGAGCAGGGCGGCCATGTCGGCGTGTCCCTCCTGCGAGGCCAGGTGCAGCGGGGTGACGCCCTGCTTGGTCACGATGTTGGTCTCCGCGCCGTACCGCAGCAGCGCCACCGCGATGTCCATCTGGTTCTTCTTGGCCGCGATGTGCAGCGGGGTGTAGCCGTTCTGTGGGGGAGGGAGGCGTGAGTGAACGGCGTGTCTCACACACACACGCGCACGCAGAGAGACGGGCCGTGCACGTTAAGGTGTGTTCTGGTGACGATTGTCCGTCGGTGAGACACTCATGGGGGCTCACCTTGGCTGTGGCTCGGGGTGAGGCCCCTTTGTCCATAAGCAGGAGCGCCACCTTCTGGTTATCGTAATGCGCCGCAACATGTAGGGGGGTAAGGCCGTTCTGTATAGGATTAAATCGGGCTGGTTAGCAGAGCAAGCAGCTATTAACGCTGGCTGACACAGACAAACACACTGTAAGCTGTGTTATGGGGTGATATTACAGCGTGGTTTAGAGAATTTCACTCATATTAAAGAGCAAGCTGCAGGAGGTTCCCTTGGTGGGCCCTTATTCAAAAAGAATAAGAAAAAAATAATATGTTATCTGTATTTCCTTAAAGTTGAGGAATAAACAGTGGTTAATCAAACTGAATGTTGATTTGATCCAACTTTTCTTACCGGTAGCAAAGCTGATAACATTGCCTCAAAATAGAAATAGACTTTTCAAATATTTCGCTGAACAATATTTAGCAAACCATTTGTTATCGTGCAAAAACACGTAAAGGTCTGAGCATAATTTAAACTACAGAAATAAAAATGGTGACAAGACAACGCACCGTACCAACATTTTGACTGACGAGAATGATTCTCACCTTCCCCGCAGAATCGGCAGGGGCTCTTTTTTGCAGGAGAAGTTTGGCCACATCCAGGCTTCCATACTTAGATGCGACATGCAGGGGAGTGAATCCTTTCTGTAGACAAAAAAGACAAATTACAGTCACTTAAACAAAGAATATATATATATATTTGCAATGCGTACTCTACTACATGTGCCAAAGTTCAACAAACAGTAAAAGAAGCAACATTATAATTTGAGACACAATCATAATAATACCCAATATCACAGCAAAACCTGCCTCTCCCACCCCTCTCATCAGACCAGTAGTGTACCAATTCAGCCAGCAGATGGTGCTCTTTAGCCACCAACACGATGGCACTAGGCCAGACCTGCTGATAGGCCAACGGTGCCGCTGTCGGGTCACATGACTAATGTTTACCACCAAGCCCAGGACTGAACGGAATCCTTTGTCTGTGCAAACCTGGTTTTGTCCAGTGTAAAGCATTTGTGAGGCAATCAATGTCTGAGCAGGTACAGGGACATGGGGAGATAAGAGTTACTAACAGCACTAAATGTGAAAAAGCGCTTTACTGGTATAGAAGGAGATAGATAATCTGCTGAGTGTAAAACAGTAAAATAGATAAAATAGGGGTACTGTAAATGGGGACAGAGGAAGAGAACAGAATATCTAGGATGATGCGCAACAAGGAAACCAATGTCCCTGCCAACAGTGCCATTCATTTTCCCTTGTGAGAATGACAGAGTAAAGAAGGGAAATACAGTGGGGAGAACAAGTATTTGATATCCTGCAAAATCCGCAGTGTTTCCTACTTACAAAGCAGGTAGAGGGCTAAAATGCAAATTAATTATAACATTTTTCTGGATTTTTGTTTAAGATTCCGTCTCTCACAGTTGAAGTGTACCTATGGTAAACATTTCAGACCTCGACATGCTTTGTAAGTAGGAAAACCTGCAAAATCAGCAGTGTATCAAATACTTGTTCTCCCCACTGTAGAGGAAGAGAAAGACCGAAAGAGAGCAGGCAAGTGTCATTCCATAAGCGGTGAATATTACTGCATCATAAACTTCTCTAATTCAGCTTCCAGAGCTTCTGAATAGATTTACCACGGGTATATTGACCCGCCAACGAACAATAAACTTCCTTTAACGACAGTGTCCTCTTGGAGCCGGAGATCCTCCCAACAATCCTGAACCGTCAAACGGATCGAAACGGGCCCTGCTGACAGCGAAACAGGCTGCGCAGCGAAGCAAGAGATGTTTCTTATAGAATTCATCAAGAATCGGAGGGGATGGAGATTAACAGCCGGGTGTGTGTGTGCAAGTGTGCCTGAGCATAGACAGAAATGTGTGTGTGTGTGTGTG
>JACXGJ010008059.1:0-28361 GCA_016801105.1 Esox niger | reverse complement strand
GGAACCTACTTATGTTGAATGTTTGTGCACAGTAGTTGTGGTTTATTTTGGTTTGTCAGCCGTAGGCTACAACACCCAGTTATAGTGTCTGTTCTGAGTTTGTTCTTTTGTTTCTTTCTTCAATTAAAACATGGATTATTTCCAAAACAGCCGTTCTGCCTCTGCTTTTCTGTCCACATACCCCGGACACTATGACAGACTGAGCGAATGGCACAGAGAGTGAGACAAGCAGATAAGATAGTGATGGATATAAAGAGAAAAGATCAACACAGCATTGTGTGAATTACATACAACTAGGAATTACATGTAACTATTTTTGAAAACGTGATTACGATCAGTATGAACATATCTGCAATGATATTACTTTCCATATCATCATACAGTTAGGGAAAAAAGTATTTGATTCCCTGCTGATTTTGTATGTTTGCCCACTGGCAAAGAAATGTTGAATCTATAATTTCAATGGGAACATTATTTGAACAGTGAGAGACGGAATAACAACAAAAATCCAGAAAAACACATGTAAAAAATGAATGAATTGATGAATTGATTTGCATTTTGAAAGAAGTATTTCATCCCCGCAATCAGAAAGATTTTCTCCCAGGTGTCTCTTATACAGGTAACAAGCTAAGATTAGGAGCACAATCTTAGAGGGAGTGCGCCTAATCTCAGTTTGTTACCTGTGTATAAGACTCCTGTCCATAGAAGCAATCAATCAGATTCCAAAGTCTCCACTATAGCCAAGACCAAAGAGCTGTCCAAGGATATCAGGGACAAGATTGTGCTGTCAAAGGATATCAGGGACAAAATTGTAGACTTACACAAGGCTGTAATGAGCTACAAGACCATTGCCAAGCAACTTGGTGAGAAGTTAACAACAATTGGTGTAAATGGAAAAACACAAAAGAATTGTCAATCTCCCTCGGTCTGGGGCTCCATGCAAGATCTCACCTCGTTGAGTTGCAATGATTATGAGAATGGTGAAGAATCAGCCTAGAACTACACGTGAGGATCTTGTAAATGATTTCAAGGCAGCTAGGACCATAGTCACCAAGAAAACAATGGGTAACACACTACGCCGTGAAGGACTGAAATCCTGCAGCGCCCGCAAGGTCCCCCTGCTAAAGAAAGCACATGTACAGGCCCGTCTGAAGATTGCCAGTGAACATCTAAATGATTCAGAGGAGAAGTGGGTGAAAGTGTTGTGGTCAGATGAGAACAAAATTTAACTCTTTGGCATCAAAGAGGTATTTGGAGGAAGAGTATTTCTGCCTATGACCCCAAAAAACCCATATCCACCATCAAATATTGAGGTGGAATCATTATCCTTTGGGGGTGTTTTTCTGCTAAGGGGACAAGATAACTTCACCGCATCAAAGGGACGATGGACGGGCACATGTACCATCAAATATTGGGTGAGAACTTCCTTCCCTCAGCCAAGGCATTGAAAATGGGTATTCCAACATGACAATGACCCAAAACACACAGCCAAGGCAACACAGGAGTGGCTCAAGAAAAAGCACATTAAGGTCCTGGAGTGGCCTAGCCATGACATCCCGGCTGTGACAGCAGGGCTCTAAACAGACTTTAGTTGTGCAGTGAGCATGTGAGGTATTATGTATACATTTATTCTCTCACGCCCTTACCAGATATAATTATGTAAATGTTGTTAGATCATCATTCAAGGTATTTTCTCCTAACAAATTACATGACATAATATAGAAGAGCCCCATATGAAATATAGTTATAAAAAACATTTACAAACAATCAAGAAAATGTATGAATTCTGAGGGACTTCAAAACAAACAGGAAAGATGAAGTAGGAAATCCCATCTAGTTCACTACAATTAAATTGTATGTTGAAATCTTGGCAATAACCAGGCTAAACAATAACTTTTTCCACTAATAGAGTTATATCTTTCTCAAATCACTGAAACAGAAATCAAACTATCAACTGATCACATAAGAGATTATCAAACGGGCCATTTTTACTAATAATTGTAATAAAAGAACATAAGCCATTATTAACACCTTACTCTTCATTGGGTTCTTCTAATGGTTTTGAGTAATGAGTTTTTTTACTATAAACTGATCAAACAAGAACTATTATCCACATTTCAAAAAAGCATTACACAATCAAAAATGGAAGCTTTTCTCTTACTCATTGTCAGAAATGAGTCTCAGTGGTCATCAATTCTATCTTCACCTTCCTTTGTTGTCGGGACCCAGAATTGCACCTGATCAACCTTATATGGTTTATGAGGCGATAGTCAGGTGGCGTGGTCCGTGCATTTAAACCACGAAGACCCCAGTAATGGTCATTCAGTCTTGCCTGAGTAAACTTATGTACATATTACAAACCATGGTGGATTGTGCAACAATCTACATTTTAGGTGAAACTCCGGTTGAAAGCTAATAGCTTAACTGCTGCTCAGCGAGTCAGGAAGAGATTACAAAAATGGATGGTAAAGGCATGATTAGCAGGCCAGGCCTGAACAAATCAAAGCAGTTTAACCCATCTTCATCAACTACACCAGGATATGTTGACACAGCAGTAGAAGCTGGATGACAATCGGATCGGTGGATACATTTTCAACCCTGAGATACTGAGGTTGCATTTTAGGAATGTGCACAAAGGCCAAGAGTTTAAGGCCAGTGTGACTGATCAAATGGTCTTTAATGCCAGTTTATAGACCACCTTTTGAAAAGTGTTTATTTCGGCCCAAAACAAGGCATACATAATACGGTAGATGTACTGTTTCAAACTCGCTTATCCCTGACGGCACGCATGCGTGCCCAAAAGCACATCCATTACTCATCTATTCATATTTTTTTATTGGTAAATAGTTTTTTTTTTTTTTCACAAGTAAGCATGCATTCGGCTGAAGAAAACTCTATAAGACATGTTATTTTTGGTTTCACAGCCCCCTCCCCTTTCGGTCAAAGTTACAGGTCATCTGATATCTGTCAACCAATAGGATTTCAGATAATAGGCTTCCAGTCTTTCCCTGGAAATTCACTACTACTTAGCTAACTTTACTTAACTAACACGTAAAATACATTATTGATAACAACTGACGTTAATTTTTTGATAAACAATACTTTAGAAAAAAAAAATAGTTTTGAAAATGGCACATTTTTATTATACTTATGAAGCCCTCAAATTATTTTGGATTGTGGCGAGGAAGTAGCCAACGGCGATTCGGGGCAGGATGAGTTTCTATCAGGTGATGAAGATCTAAACGAAGATGGAATACATTCAGCTAAGGACATATGAGTACAATGATATAATTGCATTTGAACCACTGCACATATTCAGTATGCATGGGCTGTATGCAGTATGCAACGAAGGCATCGTTGTGCAAAAGCGTTGCGCGTTTTCATATGTATTTACATAATCGATGTCACTTGTTTGTTCAATGAATTTGTAAATGAAAGTATATATTTAATTGAACTGTTGTATTTCAAATGGGAATATATTTATGAAAGAAACACTGTAATAAACACATTGGAGCAGGCCTGGCTACTGAAACGTGAACTATCCTACCCCAGCGAAATTACCTGTGTGTTTATTCACATCTCCACTGAACAGAAGTGGGGATTGGGGTTTTAGTCTATAAAATCTCTGGGAGATGGTAAGGTTTTGTGAACTAAGGGTTTACAATCTAAACTTCCTAAATGTATTTATTTTAGTCAAGATGAGGAGCCAGAGGAACCAACAACCTCCAAGGTAGCAGAACCTCTACAACAACCAACCCCTTCTCTTCAAGAGGCCACAACACTACAGACAACACTTTTCTCTACAAGAAGGTCCGGTACTAGGAGAAGGCTCTCCACCCCAGGCAGTCTGTCTCATGCCACCCAGAGACACAGGGGTTGACAATAAAAGGAACAGTCAAGAACACCACTCCATGCTCCAGAGCATACAACTGAGCCTGCCAGAGAGTAGAAAACAGAGAAAGACAGCAATATTCAACGTGTACCTAAAAAATACTGCTGGGGTCTTGCTGGGGTGCAGGTGGATGCAACTGAAGATCATAAGCATATTCAAGCTGTACTTTGATGAAAAGGTTGTAAAGACACTGTGACAACACTAATAATACGGCAGCCAGATATTTTGCAGCAGGCAAAAAATGTATACAGTATTACCAGGTGCACCACAAAGCTAACAGGTGGTACAAAACACTCTTTTTTGATTTTCTGGACATTGCTGTAACAACCAGTTACATCCTACACAAAGAGCTTTGCACACTCAGGCAGACACCCACCAAGTCACACGGGAACTTTGTTGAGCTGCTCGCGGCAGAGTTGTGTGGAGTGTTGTTACAGGTTGCTGGACCAGCGAGACACACTGGGCATAACCCTGTGCACACTTCAGCAACCCTTGATCCATCCAGAAAGGCTACAACTGGATGCTTAAGATGTGTTAAATGCACCCAGGATGGAACAAGATATTTCACTCCTTGGAAGTGCTTTGAATGTGATGTGCCGCTGTGTCTCATTCTGGACAGGAACTGTTTCCGTTTATGGCACAAGTCAAGTTCTTAGACTTCATGTTTGCTGTAAAAAGCTTGTTCATGTGTCACTACACTACAACACTACCCTACACACACAAATACTTCAATTGTTTTATTTCTTTTCCAAAAATGAATGTGTGCTATACAATAAATATTGTAAATATATTTTTCCCTTCATATGTGTCCCCCCAGGGGGATTTGTATTGATAGTCAAGTTATTATAGGCTACATATCTGGTTTTAAAAGCTAATTCAAAGTAAAGAAAGTCAGCTAGCACATCACACACTTGTAGAAGGGATTGTGCTGAATTTATAGAGCCCAAGCACTTCATGGTCCTATTTACAGAAATGCCGTCAAGGTAGTGATAAATGGCCAAAAATGACATAGATATTAGAGGGTAATTGAAGGATTTAAACAGTATGACTCTGTTAGATTAGAACTATTTCCTGACAAGGTCTGTGTGTAAGAGTGTGACTGCGACTGTGGAGTGTTCAACTGATGTACAAACCCAATGCCCCGCCTTAAGCTAACACAGTCCTCAACACAGTATAAAAACAGACAGAACGACTGTGACTATCAAGCAGTCAGTTGACTTTACAAAACGTGTCTTAAGAATACAACCAACTGGAGTTGGAAAAACCCAAAGGCTGAGGACTGACTATGTGACGCATTGGATGACAATCCTGAACCCTGCTATGGTATCACGGACCCAAACAGCTTGATTCCACCGTTATACCCACCAAGAAACTACTATTGTCATGACCGGCTTTGTGATCAGCTAGGACCTCTTAATCTATCTTTCAATTGCTGACAAGAATTATCACAAAATGGACAAAAGCCTTGCACTACAGGTTATAAAGATCTTTAAAGCAACATTGGGTATGATCCTAGAAAAATGTGTTGCGGCTATTTTCCACAAGGCATGCATTGGATGTGAAGTGGACCAGCCGAGCTAGAGAAGACATTCATTTCTGGACCCGCCTGATTATTTTTTGAGAGATTTCGATGACATTGTATGACCCATTATGATGACACCACAACTGAAATGTGCTGGTCAATGATTTGAATACATCTGGTTTTCAAGCACGGGCTGACCAAAGTTCACATGACAGCCAAAAACGTTCTGCTTGAACTCAAGTCAGAGCTGAATACCACACAGACACTGAGTGAGAATATGGATGAATACATGGATACATTTAATGTGGAAGCTGTATGCAGTGCAGTATAGTCTTGGTGCGACAAAACCAAAGAGGCTGCTGTCTAAGAACCGGTAATTTTTAGTTGTTGTGTTTACTTGTATCTAAAATTCTATGTAGCTTTCCCGATTAAACAGTTGATACACAAAGCTATCAAGAGTGGATTTGATGGTTGAAGACATTTAAATAACCAAGACCATGTCAGTATAAAGCATGAATTAATCTGACCAAGCATATGGAAACAGTCAGGAACACATCTGAGGATTGGCCACAATTGTTGTCAAACTGTGTTGAATCATTCTCTTAAAGTAGACTACACACGTTCCGCATTCTGACACTGCAGACTCTGCATGGGTTGTACCATCTGAGGGAGTTCTCCCCTCCCAAATAGAGTCGGTTGGGTACACAACCCGTCTTTTCCAAAATGTTTTCTCAGAGAGGCTACCAATAGCTGGGCCCAGCACTACCATAACGATACGTGTCAGGGAGGATTAATGGGAGGAAGAGGCCACGAGGGGCTGAAAAAGCAAGGTTGAAAAAACGAAAGGCATCAGAGAAGGATGCTGCCAAATGTGCCAAGCTTACAGATTTATTTTCAAGAGGACAATCTCAAGTGGCAACTGGTAAAGAGACATATAGGCTTAATGATTAGCAATAGCAACGTAATTATTCAGCTAATATCGTTGTAGCGTTGTCAACATATTTGCAAGCAAAATATTACATTTAATTAAAATATTAGCCTTTTTGTCACCCAATATATGGCAATTCACAGATTAAAAAAAAATAAATTATGCACATATTGATAAAAAAACTTATGTTTGGTCTGTGTATTCAGTAAAATGATCCGTTCTTTAATTATTTTTTTGTTGTTTCTGAGCAGCAGATAAGCCAATCCCCCACCGAAAAAGATGAGCCTGAAATTTACCATGAGGAGGTCATGACTACAGGGACAGGTAGAGGAGGACAACAGAGTAAACAATATTAAAGTTATTTGATGTAAGAAAGAGCAGTATATGATGAACCAGAATGCATTGTTTGTTCAGAAGTGGGTGTGGTAAAGGAATAAATCACCACAATATGATAGCCATGCCCCCATGAGGTCTCATTCCAACAAATCCGGCATACTGCCTAATCTTACTCTGACACCCCTGGTATATGCCCTTCTGCCCTTTTTGTTATGGAATACAGGTAAGTCAAATGCTGAGAAAGGAGATATAAAGACAGCATCCAGTGAGACAACTGCCCAGTAAGACATCCCAGAGGCACAGGCAGATGTTAGTGTAGATGAGGAAGCCTATCATTTTGATTATTTTGCTCATCCTCAAGCACAGGATCTAGACCCATTTTTCAATTACCATCCTCAGCAGCCCACAAAACAACACCTGTAGCTAAAGTTTTTCACAGCAAGCATGGCACCAACCGCCAATGGTTGACATACAGTGAAAAAACACAGTTAATGAATTGTTCTATGTGTTTGGCATTTGCACCTGATGCAAGTGATAGTCCTTTCATAAAGGGAGGTAGGAAAACACGGAAACATGTTCATCAGCGGATAGAAGAGCTTGAGAATAGTAAGATCCATAGAGATAGTGCTGATTCTTACTTTCTGTTGACTAAAAGGGCAGATCTATAAAAAGCCTTCTGGCAGGCAAACAAATGTATTTACATCATGAGCAGGTGAAGAAGAAACGTCAGGTGATGGAACGAATTATAAATGTAATAAAGGCAAATGTGGACTTAGTTACAGAGCGCATAAAGCAGAGGTTGCTTATACACATGAAGATACTGCAGTCAATCATGGCAACTTTCTAGAGTTGGTAATACTTTTGAGTTGTTATGATCTGTGCCTTCAACAGCACATTAGCAGTTGTATTGAGCAAAGCAAGAAGCATCATGACACTGGTGCAAAAGGTAGAGGATCTCTTGTGACTCTGTTATCAAAGGACATTGTTGGGAATGTTGTAAATGCTCTCAGCCAGGTCATAAATGGAACAATTTCAGATGAGGTTAGAGAGGCAGGATGGTTTTAGGTCCAGATTGATAAAACTCAAGACCACATCAAAAGACCAGTGTGCTCTCATTGTCAGATATGTTACAGATATGTTAGGTTAACTGTGAATAATCCACAGATAAATATCTGACAGAGCTACTAAAGAACACATTTGCAAATGTGGCGTTGACATTGGCATGTGTGTGGGCAACTCCACTGATGGTGTAGCAAATATGCTGGGTCTGTATATAGGGTTCTCTGCATTCCTGTCACTCATGTCTGGTGTTATGCACATGTTTTAAATCTGGTACTTGCAGACACAACAGGCAGTCTTAAAAGAGAGTGCATCTCTCTTCTCAGTACTTAATGATCTGGCAGTTTTCCTCAGGCAGTTTTCCTCTTATAAATATATGCAGACTTGGAAAGAGACAAGTCAGGACAAACGTCACAGGAGACTGAGCCCAATAGGGGAAACCAGGTAGTGGGCTAAGGATTAGGCTCTCACTGAGGTCTTTGGGTGTTTTGGTAATCCGTAGGATGCATTGTTTTTTGACCTGCTATTGACCCTAGCCTCTTTTAAGGGAGAAAGAAGTATAAAGTCAACAGTGAGGGTCAAAGCAAAGGGATTAATTGAAAATCTTCTGAAATATCCTCAGTATCCTCATTGTTCAAACTTTCCTTTGCATTTTCCAACAGTCATCCCCCCTCTCCAAGTACCTACAGACACACGCAATGGATATTTTGTCAGCTCAGCATCTGTTTGAGGGGACAAAGGATAACCTCAAAAATGTCAGGCAGTTTGAGGGAGTGAAAGTGGCAGCTGATACATTTCTGAGTTGGGTCAAAGAAAAGCTGGAAGAGATGGACAACTATGAATTAGTAGTGCAGACTGCACTTCCAGTGAAGCGTGTCTGACAAAAGAATAGATTGCCAGGAGAGCTTTTAGATGATGAATCAGTAGCTTCATCTGATGCTGCCTTTGAGGTGAATGTCCATAATGTTATCCTGGACACTGTGGTAGGTAGCATAGATATGAGGTTAACAGCAAATTTAAAACTTGCTTCAGATTTTTCTTGTCTTAACCCTAAAAACTTGAAATAAACATAAATGGGCTCACCAACTCAGCACTCCAGGAAATCAGCAAATGTCTGCTTAGGTTTGAAGACAGAGCTACTTTAAGCACATTACAAACAGTTGTGTAGCCTGACATACCAATGGGAGAGACTGAAAATTCCTCTCTTGTAGGTTATGCTGTAGGACATGTAGTGAAGTGACACAGGAAGGTCAAGAGGATAGTGGCAGACTGCCATATATGGAAAAAGCAGAGAGCTTGAAAGCAGGACCTGTTCCTCCTGCAAAAACTATGCCATATGTGTACATTTAATACTCTCACTGTATAACCTCCTCACAGATGGTTCTCATGTCATTGGGTTAGCATATACATTTCTGTTGACTTGCATGTGAGAGAAGCTTCTCAACGTTTTCATTTGTGAAGAATAGGCTACAGAGCTCATTGAGTCAGGACAACTTGGAGGCTTTCATGTTAATGTGCACAGAGAAGGAAATCCTCATGTCTATAAGCCACGACACAGTTATAAAGTGTTTGAAACCACTGCACTGCTTAGGCAGCTACTGATGCTGAAGATGCTGTTGGTGCTATTTGCAATGTAGCTGTCAACTGTACTGTGAATTGAACTGTAAACATTAGTTCAATATGTCTCTTTGTAAAAGAGTGGGATACACTTCAAATGCTTTCTTTCTGCTTTTGTTAATTTCTCAACCTATCGTTGTGGAATAGTGGAATATTTTTGTTATCTTCTCAGCTTATGTAAATTAATATTTAACATTTACATTATTTGTTGAACCATGGTAGTAATAAAAATTTCAGGATAGAAGGAGCTGAACTATTGCTTCATTTATCCAATTTCTACCACCATTGAAAATGTGGGCCGGTCTTGGGCCTGAAATTCCCGGGCTGAAAAGTGGCCCCACACCGGCCCTGCTGGGGATGTAGATTGTGTTACTAAAATGTCCACATATTTTCTAATCAGAAGAAATGTATTGAGAACATTTTCTAAACTTTGAAATATGAACTCAACACCGATTATTTCAATGGCATGGGAAAAACTAGTGGCAGAGATCAACATTTATATAATACCACATGGCATGTGGTATCGTTATGATGAATTTACAAATAGAATGTTTCTAAAAGAAGAGCCCCATTTTAGTCAGAAATTTTGTGCAATGTTGAAACAGATATTAGGCTTAAAACCAGACGAGCGGTGGTACGCCCCATTGTATGGGTCATTCTCCACAGATATTCTGGCAGGGTTTAACACCCTATACATCTACACAGATATAATTGATTATCGAAGAGTTGGGGACAGCCATGTCCCACTGTTGAGAACTGTACATATTGCAGGGAAAAAGAACGACGTCTCTTCCTGAATAATCAATAGTGGACAGAAGCTCACATGACTTCGGACGTGACTCGGACAGATTGGCACTCTGAAAGGTGAGTCCATCCACTCCAAAAAACAAGTCAGTGTCAGCTGTGTCGTGGGAAAAATGTGCAGTGGACTGAGGAGTCGTTAGAGAATCTTTATTAATTTGTTGCTAACCTATGCTCACAATGGTGAGACAATTACCCACAAAGACCAGGGGTGTAGAGGGAACATATACAGGTGCTGGTCACATAATTAGAATATCATCAAAAAGTTGATTTATTTCGGTACTTCTAATAGAGAGGCGAAGGGGAGGAAAAAATGCAAGACATGGGTTACAGCTGTTGCATTCCTTGTGTCAAGCCACTCTTGAACAAGACACAGGATCAGAAGCGTGTCGTAGCGTCATAAGACTAGAACCACAGGACATTTGAGGGGAATCTAGCTTCATTCCTATCAATCAATAGTTTTCCGAAATTGACTGGTGTTTTGATATTATGTATGTATTCCTCATAAGGCAAGGAGACGACTACATGTGATCACAACTTCAACTTTGGTAATTGATACCTTTGTGAGGTTGCTTAAATATTGTTTCCCACAAAGTAGGAGTCCTGAATCCTGAATCTCTGTCAGACATGATACGCCTTGTCCAATGACACCTTTGGCCCAGATCATTCCAGGGCCAAACCAAGCCCAGACCTATGAGACTGACTTGGGCTCAGTAAGAGTAGCGAGGCAGCCAGAACACTGACGGTGCCCGCTTCACCAAAACCAAGGAGAGGTTGGGTGACTGACTGTCATGTACAACAGATAGTCCAAGACTGGACCATTACTGGAAACCATCATAGCCTGAGGAGCTGAGCTCTATGAAGGAGAGGTAACCATCTGCACTGACTCATAGGAAAAAGGACACTTGACTTTGGGACTTTGGGGTCATAGGGAGGTACAGTAAAAACAGCAGTGGACACACGCATTAAACGTGGGACCCTAGAATGGCTGACACCATCAAACCACAAGGCACAAAACAATAGTATCAGTCTTTAAACCCCTGTAGTTTTTCACATGTAACAACCAGGAGGTAGGAGGAATGGAGAGGACCAAGCAACACAACGTGGCATCAACATCCATGACTACACCAGTCAGGAGTCTTTCACCAGGACATGAGGAGATCCGGGAGCAGAGGGGAGTTGTATTTTCATTTACTTAATTTTGTCTTGTTTTATAATTGAATTTAATGTTTGGGTTTTAGCAAATAACCAGCGAAGACCTATTATACATTTTGTTCATTGTTATTATACTGTAAGGGCATTTGGGGGTTTAATTTAATTTTAATTTGAAATGTCTGTGAAACAGCACTTTTTAAAACACTACTACTATAGCACCGAAAGATCAGTCTTAATTTACCTTTCGATTTAGAAACTACTGGCCAGTGAACAATGTCTTTGGAACTGATTTAACCAACTTAATTAGACAAACCACAAAATTCACTACACTTTCAGTTCTTTCCATATTCTTATTTCAAATCATAATTCATAGTTGTTTTTAAGTTTGTGTGATCTTCTCACAAGACTGAAACATTTTTGTTTCTGACATTTAAGTAATGGTCCCACCATCTCTTTAATTGTTCAGTGTTATTTTTTGTATTGTTGTAGCCAGTTTTGCTGGGGCCCAAGAGAATAATTAAACTGATGCAGTGTTCTGTCTTGTCCTTTACTCTTATTAAGACTGTGTGGCAGACCTCTAGTTCAATACATGGAGACGAATTGGGAACAATCATGTGAAGTGAAATCTCCTGCAACTTTCCCTTTGGTGCCTTTTGAGTTCCAGAAACAGATTTCTGGTATAACATTTTTGTTTGGGAAAGGCGGAAGGCCTGACCACCTTGTTATTCCTGGAACACATCTCCAATCCAACGGTGAGACCGTACAAAACACAACATGAAATTAAACCTTGAGCCTTGTGCCCAACACCAACAAATCTGAAGCACAGAGTCACTTTCTACAAAAGATGAGACACTGTGTACAGCAACAAGACTGATTTAAAAAGAGGCCTTTTGGGTCAAAATCATTGGACGATGACAACAACAGGAATATGTGCCAGGTAAAGGGAGAGGACTGGGGAGTAACTTCACAATTAAATTTAGACTTTGACATATATTGGGATAGAGATTGTGCTATATCAGGTCAAATGGAGCGGGAAATCAAAACTGTAACTTGAACATACTAGCTAAATTAAAATCCAATGGGAGCTCTGTTTTTTTGGTGTAGAGCTACAAGACATGCCCTAGTTTAAGACATCCCAAAGGTAAAACTGATCAACTGATACTGATTTACTGATGCTCACATAAATTGACTGCCTCACAAGTCCATGCTTAGGTAAATGACACACATAGTTGACCTAGTGTACAGGAATCAGCAAATGTGTATTCAGATTCTGTGTGTGCATAATCAGAATTGCATGTGTAAAAGATTTGTACGTGTATTGAGAATTGTAAATGTGTTGACAAATCTGTAAATGCGTAGATGGACAAGTCATCAGTTACAACTCAGACGGGCCTCTCAAATGTGACTATTGCTACACTTCTACCGCTGCAGAGATCTGCAAATGGGTGTAGCGATTTGAATATGTGTGTGGAGATTTATATGTTTTGCCACCAGGTGGCAGTAGGACGGACTCATTTTAGGAATGACATGCACTGATGGGCTGGTAACTTAGTGGGTTAAGGAATGCCATTTAAGTCTATATTAAATAAATAAAGATGGCTCCAAGAAAGCTGCTCAGAATTATTGAAAGAGGCTGCCAACGGCCTCTTCGGGACAGAACACGGTGTGGGCTCTAATTCGGGACATCCTGGCTTGCACTAAAGTAGTTACTTTTGTACTGAGTAAGCAATTGTTTTTGCAAAATAACCGTACAGTATCCTACTGTTTGCTAAGTTAGTCTCATACCTAGTTGTTAGCAAAAGAAATGATACCAGAAATGTGTCTCTTGTTAGTTAGTCAATGTAATCAAGTGCCACCGTAGTTACCAATCATGTATTTATTAAATTCCGTCCATATAGAAGTTGCTTAAGGTACAGATATAGCCTAAATTGACTAATTTGCCTTGATTCTTGGTTAGCCAATTGCTTGAATACTGACCAGTTTACAAATTACTCTGTTTCTTATTTTTTACAACTAGGAGATAGATGTACCAGGATAAGTGTAAGGAACCGGTGCCTACTAACATTTGATCATCCTGTAGCTGGTCTATACACAGTTGGAGGTATGACAGGCAATAATGTCCAGCAGAGCAGGTAGTGAAGAAATGAGTACTTGTGAGAATGGTATGCATTGCATACTGAAGTTCCAATGTGGTCACAGGACACTACGTAGACAATAATACGAAAATCCATGGCACACGATTTCATATGATATGTGACGTTATGTTAAGTTACATTACAATGCAATGCACCACCCAGCCTAAAACATAACATATCTTACGAATGCCATTACAAGGTATACAATGTTACGAGCGCTATTAACATACAAACACCAGACAAACATATGATATTCATAAACGCTATGAAAATGTAACGAATTATAACAAAATGTTCAGCATGTGCTTCGAACTGGAAACAGTCAGATTGGAGAGCTGCCACCTAAACCATTGTACCAAACTAGATACATTGATCAGGTATGACTAACAGCAACACCTAGGTTGCTAGAATATGTCATGAATGCATTGTTATGTTAAAGTTAGGTTAAGATTATGCATCATAACACAGCATTTGGGTTACGGTTAGGCTTAGGTTTAGATATCACATCACTGAAGTTAAGGTTTGGGCTACGGTTAGGAAACAAAAAGGTTAGGTTAAGGTTTGATTAGGGTTAGGTCTCATAGCTCTGGGTTTCAGGTTAGGGTTTGGGTGAAGGTTAGGTATAACAGCACAGGGGTTAAGGTTAGGGTTAAGGTTTGGGTTAGGATTACAAAGAAAATTACTTCTAACATATATGTGACACCACCACTCGCATTCTCAAGCCACAGGTTTCTGTCTGGAGCAGTGGTTAGCACCTCTGTCTGGGAAGCGGAAGGTCTCGATTCAGACTCCAGCGTTATTTTACTTAATATAATATATCTTACAAAATCGCCTGGCTAAATGTTATGTAAAATTGTCTGTGTAATCGTTCTTAGACCAGGTTGGAAGTTCTCAGTCTCTCATTGCTGGCTTGTCTCTCAAGTTAGCAGGGTAGGTTAAATGGGGTCCTGACTGATCACTACAGAGCCAATGGAACTTATGGTATGAGTACTGGTTGTAGATATCAAACATGGGTCTCAAAACTGACCTGGTAAAATAACAGGTTTAATAACAATCTATTGGCTAATGAAAAAACATTCTGTTTATGTGTATTAATTAGTCTATATGTCTTTACTGTTCCTGTACATTCCATCAGTGACCATATCTGTCTGTTCATTGTTGTGGCAATTTTTTAACTAATGTATTTTGGAGACATGTTTGCTTATCTATTACCTAGTATGTAACTCTGGTCATTGGTTGTGACACACATCTGTATTATGTTAGAGGATCATTAGGTTCTCTGGCCATCTGCTCAACTGGCTAAACCATTAAGGGTATCTGTAAATTGTTCCTTAGGAATGTGGTTATTGGGGGAAGGTAGGGGCAGTTGGCCCTTTAGGTAAACACAACAGTAAACATTATGTCAGGAAGGATAAGGTGGGGGGACAACACTCCCTTTGGGTTAAACCTGTGTGACCTATGATTGATGGGTAGCATCTTACCACACCCCTTTTAACTGTAATACATAATATCTGTTCATGTATTTATCCTTTAGAGGCTCCTCGAATGATTATTCTGTAAGCGTTTGATGTGTCTCTATTTGCAAATAAACTGCTAAAAGAGAATTTCTGTCTCTGTTCTTACTCCTTTAAGAGTGTCTATCGATGGAATTTCCATCACATTATTTAGAGCTTGGATGCTGCAGACTACCATGGGTACTGGGTCAAAAAGGAGTTCATATATCTGGGGTGGTGGAAACTACGAATGCTTCTGCCTGTGAAAGACCTCTGCTCATATCATCCAGTCATGAAGGGTAACTTAGTTTTGGGCTGGTAACTGATTGGGCTGCTTTTTCAAATTTCCCGGATGAAAGTTCTCAGTTTACCCTTGAGCAAGGCCTAACCTTTAATGCTCCCGTTGTACTCTCTGTCTCAAAGTACCTGCTAACTGACCAAAATGTAAACATTTGTGGAGGGGGTGGTGATTGGAAGATGTATGACAGCTAGCTGCATGAGAAAGATATTGGTTAAAGCCCTGAACAACCCTATTAACAATTCTAGGGCAAGATATTTTTTGCTCTTAATCTGTGATTGTTGACTTCTTTATTTGGCAGTATTAATGTAATTAGATCAGGTGTGTAAGCAGTTGAGTATTTCAAATACATGGAATAACTGGTGGTTCCAGAGGAGTTTTGACAACCGCAACAAAAATCCATCCACCATTTAATCTCTTGTCCAGAATCTAAACTAGTAAATCTACAGTATCTTGCCTCTGGTAGTAGCGACACAGACATGTGTTAAGACTGAGCAGTTTATTTCTTGCTGAATTTCTTTAAGTCCTAGACACATGAGGGTGCAGAAGGAAACAATCTAGATACATTGAGGGAACAGAGGACCAGACTACTTTCAGGACATGTCCTTATGAGTAAATTATCTTCTCCCAGTACCTCTACAGTTCCAGCCAATCTCACACAATCTGAAAAACAACCCAACAACCCACCAAGCTTCACAGGTTTCCATAATAGCTAATATTGGCCATTTTATCCTTTCTATAAAACGAAAACAGTTTTCCAGTCTGGATGGATGCTATCCTGTGGTTGGATAAAACTTTGACAGATTTTGGGGTTTTCATTAGTTGTCATTTATAATCATCAAAATTAAAAGGAATGAAAAATTTAAATATATCCGTCTGTGTGGAATGACTGTATACATTATATAAGTATCACTTTTTGAATGGAATTACTGAACTAAATCAATTTCTTGATGATATTCTAATTATATGATCAGCACCTGTATACAGACTCAATCATGGTTGTGTAATCTGAGCATTAACAATTACAATATGAATGTTTGTTTCATTGGACGTGAATGTGCCTAAATTATGAGAATAACAGAAACATCTCTGTTTAGAGTCTCTCTGTAGGTTGCCCTCTGATAACCATAGGAATGTTTACATTGACCATTTGGCATGGGGGTTACTGTCTTGGAAACCTAGCCTATGCTAGGTAAACACACCCTTCCATGTATTTATCAGTTTGTAACCAACATTACAGTGTGAAGAGATTGAGTGAGATAGGACTGAGGTTGTGTAAGGAAGACCAGGTCTGTAACCTTATGAACAAGACTATCCAATGCTCCAATAAACAAATTAATGACTCTCTCCCTTGACAACCGGTTACGTGATTCATTATTTCAACCACTATAAAAAATGGCTGATTTCTAACATTATCATGGGCTTTAATGGTTTGTATGTGTGTTTGACATGTATTTAATGTGTTCCCATATTTAATATTTGAAATATTTTTGAATGATTTGTTTGTCAGTCATTCTTCAATATTCAATCTTAAATTGTCTCTGAATAATAAATAGTAATGTAAGATATTTCAACAATTAGACAGGAAGGGGTGTAGTGTATGACCAATATACGACAACAACGGTCTGTTCTTATGCACGATGTGATGCAGATTGCCTGGATAGTTGTTTACATTGTAAATCAGCCATTTACCTGAAATGTCCTGTTATTGTAAACCTGTTACTAACATGTACTAGATCCAATAGCTAATCAACATTTGGTGTTTGAACAACCCAGTTTATAATTATATACTACTAATCAGGAGTTAACATTAAGATCTTGATTTCATCACTAACATAAATAACTTTCAAACTAAGTACGAGTGTTTAATCAATTTGATTTCAAGCAGGATTCAAACTGGGGAGTTTTAATTGTTCTGACACAGTCTGACAATGTTAGTGATGTTAGATTTTAAGAAAAAATCATGCCCCCAAAATAAGTGTGCTATACAGGTCCAGGCATTCATGTGACTCTCATATTCAGTCCCCTCCACAAGTATTAGAACGGTAAGGCAAATTCCTTTGTTTTTGTTGTTCACTGAAGACATTTGGGATTAAGATCAAAAGATGAGTATGAGAGAAGACTTCTCAATTTCAGCTTTCACTTCCTGGTATTCACATCTAGATGTGTTAAACAACTTAGCAATTGGTCATTAAAGATTAGACATCTAAACAGCAGATGCACTAAGCTGTAATTGCGTAAGTGCGTAATGGCCACCATTTTAGGTGAAACTTTGTGTTTTTCTTACGTAGGCTTTGATGCACGTAGGAACACAAACCTTACGTCAATCGCTTCATTGGAATTAGCGGTAAGGAAAATCTATAACCATTCGGAATCAATAAATACAAATACACAGTATACCTTCTTTCGTGGATACGCGGATGGTGGTTGCCTAAGGTTAACCTGGTATCTCGAACTCGTGGATACACGGATGGTGGTTGCCTAAGGTTAACCTGGTATCTCGAACTCATCCTACAGGGTCAAACGTGCACGGCCAGAGCCTGTGTCTCTCGAGCTTAAATCCTCCCCCGATCGTAGGCTGGCTACGAGAAAGGTGAGAGAATGGGCGCCCGACTGTAGTGGGTTTTCGGGATGATCGGTGCAGGTACCCGGAGCCAGATTTTGAACTTAGGAGATAAGGGCACGATGCAGTTGAATATGGTTCTGGTAATATGTGTTAGGGCACATTTGAATCTGAAGACAATGTTATGGCCTTGAACGTCTCACCTACGGGCCGACGAGTCTATTAACGATGTTAGGGCATGTTAATTGTAGTATTTTTGTAGTATTTAACTGCTGTGAAGAAAAGATTGTTATTTTCCGTGTCCTGTTTGCACTGGTAACACTCCCATTCTGTCTTTGCGGGGCGATTTGTGCTGGAATTTAAGCAACTCTCTGTTGGTGGAATTGGTTTCTGTGCCACTGTCTGCGCAAAATGCTAGTTGTCTCTTTTGTTTTTCGATAGTAAGGGAATTGAGCGCATATCTCTCCTCGTACGGCCAGTATTGTAGGTAGGGGATATTTGGTCCTGTTGGCTAGCGGTGAGTGGACAAGGTTGATTTTCAACCACGTATTAATATGAATGGAGTCAAGATGTATGATCAGAAAAGTTTTATCCAATACACGTTGTACAGTGTATACTGTCACTCATGTTAATTTTATTCGACTATCATGGAAAATAAATGAGAGGTAAATTGTAAAAGATTGCCATATTCTAGTAAGAAAACATTGATGTAAGGAATTTTGAACACATCTCAAATGATAGTTTTAGCTGGTAGTCTGTCTTAATGATTAGCAAGTTGCAATGTATATTTTTTTGGGGAGGCTGAATTCAGTCTATCGCAATGTTTTTCAACCCTGCTTCTGGACGCACCCCCACCCTGCATGTTTTAGATCTCTCCGTGCTCTGTCACACCTGATTCAAATGATCAGCTCATTATCAAGCCCTTGGTGAGCTACATCAGGTATGTTAGGGCAGGGAGAGATATAAAACATACAGGGCAGGGGGGCATCCAGGAGCAGGGTTGAGAAACACTGGTCTACAGCTAATCTTGAGAGATTCTAAGGTTGCACACCTTCTAAAATGTGCAGCTCAATCTGAATTGTAATCTTTGCTTGAGGAAATCAAAGTTTAAAGGTTTGATAGAAGAATAGTTAAATATCTATGTTTTTACTTTGTTGTTTTATAGTTCTTCTTTACTATTGCCAGTGTCAGCCTAAAGTAATGACAAAAAATACATTTCAGAAGTTTTAATTGTTCAAATATGACAAGAACAAGTGTGTGTGTTACATTTGGATTCAGGAGGTGTGGTGGGCCTGTTTCTTTAAGAAATTTGACCAATAATGTTAAAGTCCACATTATTAGCCAGGTTAGTGTGATGGTAATTCCATCGATAAGAACCCTAAATGGAAGTACAGAGACAAAAATATAATATTTGCAAATACAGGGATGTGTCCCATGCCTATCATAACAGGTCTGTGAGAAATCTCTAAGAAAACAATACAGTCAGAATATTTATTACAATTGAAAAGGGGTGTGGTAAGATACTGCTCAGCTGTCTTATTTCAACAAAACACATTCCCTTTGTTCTGTCAATACCCAGAAATGTTACGAAGGGGCAGGCTATCCTCCGTCACTTCAAACCAATGACTTGTAGGTGACCTATTCAACTCAGAAGGGAGACAGCACCTGGACAAAGGACAGATACAGAAATGGTTTACAGACTGACAGATTGACGGAGGGCCCGATTGTCTCCTGACATCATTCAGTGATGGCCATGAACAAGTACCAGATCCCTCCTCTTACATTCCTTTTCTTATCTAAACATAGGGACTCAGTAATTTTAACTAGTAAATAAATTATACATGTAAAGGACCAGGTATACACACTGAACAAAATTATCAATGCAGCACTTTTAATGTGACCAGCGTAATGCACACCTGTGCAATACTCATTCTGTCTGATCAGCATCTTGATATGCCACACCTGTGAGATGGATGGATTATCTCGGCAAAGGAGAAGTGCTCACTAACACAGACTTAGACAGATTTGTGAACAATGTTTGAGAGAAATAGGCATTTTGTGTACATACAGAAAGATATTTGCGAGAAATAAGCATTTTGTGTACATACAAAAAGTCTTAGATCTTTGAGTTCAGCTCAAATTATGAATGGGGGCAAAAACAAAAGTGTTGCGTTTATAATTTTGTTCAGTGTCGTTACAAGCATATCAATTCTTACCCCGCTGGGCTGATCAGCAACACCTGTTTAAATATGAAAGAATTACTGTGAGGTCTAAGATGTTTCTGTTACAGTTAGGGTTTGACCACACTGATCACTTCAGAACAACATGAATTATGGTCCTCTGTCTGTATATTTACTGGTCTTTCCTACTTGGCTACAGTATCCACCTGAGTTGAGAAAAAGGATGTTCACACAGAAAGCTTTGTCCAGTAGGACAATTAACATCTTGTAAAAGTGTATTTTTCCAGAGAGTGCATCGACATGCAGTGTCCAGCAATCCTCCTGGGTCTGAGTCTGAGACCTACCTCAATTTGACCTGTATGTGTTAATATAACTGCAAGACCATTCAAGTTCAATCTTTTTTTCCTACTGTGCTTTATCCCTATTGTCAACCGCAAACCACAACACTATGACCAAGACTATCCATATATGCCAACACATACCCAAGCTCACATACCCAAGTTTACACACCCAGATTACATACATACATACCCACATTCTTACACACATACACACCCAAAAAAGCATTACCCCAACATAGAGTTAGGTCTGGAAATAATTGGGCATGAACCCAAGTTTTGTTATTTTGGCTGTTAACCAAAATATATTCAAGTTTCAGTAACATTATGAATATAGTATTGAAGTATAGTCTCTTTAATTTGAGGGTATTCACATGCCAACTGGAGGAATTGTTTAGCATTTACAGCTCTTTAATATGTAGTCGACACTTTTTCAAGGGACCAAAGGTAATCGGAAAATTTACTCAAAAGGATAGGTTCATGGATAGGTGAAATGTCTGGAGTTGATTCCAGGGAAGGGATTCGCATTTGGAAGCTGCTGCTGTGGACCCACAACATGCGGGCTGAAAGGAGCTCTTAATGCAAATGAAACAGGCCATCCTTAGGCTGCAAAAAAGATATTCCATTACAAAGTTAGCAGGAACATTAGGAGTGGCCAAATCAACAGTTTTGTACATTTTGAGAAGAAAAGGAATGCCTGGGCCTGGACATCCATGGAAGATTAGTGGTGGATGGTAAAGAAAAAAAACTTCACAATATCCAGCCAAGTGAGGAACACTCTCCAGGAGATAGGCATATCCAAGTCAATCATGAATAGAAGACTTCACGAGAGCAAATACTGTGTTCACCACAAGGTGCAAACTATTCATAAGCCTCAAGAACAGAAAGGCTAGATAAGACTGTGCCAAAAAACATGTAAAAAGCCAGCTAAATTCTGGAACAGTAGTCTGTGGACAGATTAAACTAATATCAACCTGTACCAGAATGGTGTGAAGAAGTATGGAGAAGGCTTGGAACAGGCTCAAGATTCGAAGCATACCACAGCATCTGTAAAACACGGTGGAGGCAATGTGATGCTATGGCTTCGAATGGCACTGGGTCACAAGTGTTTATTGATGATGTGACAGAAGACATAAGCAGCCAGATTAATTCTGGAGTGTATAGGGATATTTTTTCTGCTTTGATTCAGCCCAATGCAGCGAAGTTAATTGTACAATGCTTCACTTTACAGATTGACAATGACCCAAAACATACTGAGAAAGCAACCCAGGAGTTTAAAACAAAGAAGTGGAATCTTTTGCAATGGCCGAGTCAATCACCTGATCTCAGCCTGATCGAGCATTCGTTTAACGTACTGAAGACGAAACTTAAGGCAGAAAGACCAATGAACAAACAACAACTCAAGATAGCAGCAATAAAGTCCTGTCAAAGCATCACGAAGGAGGAAACCCAGCATTTGGTGTTGACCATGCATTCCCAACAGAGGCAGTCATTGCCTGCATGGGATTCTCAACCAAGTATTGAAAATGAACATTTTATTCATGATTGTGTAAATTTGTTCAATTACATTTAAGCCCCTGAAATAAGGGGACTGTGTATGAAAATGGTTCCTAAAAATGTCATACACAATTTTTGTTCAACCCCTTAAAGCTGAATGTCTGCACTTCAGTTTCATCTCGGTTGCTTCATTTCAAATCTATTGTTGTACAGAGCCAAAATTATGAAAACTGTAACCCTAACTACAGTGAGGGAAAAAACTATTTGATCTGCTGATATTGTATGTTTGCCCATAGGCAAAGAAATTATCAGTCTATAACTTTGGTAGGTTTATTTGAACATTGAGAGACAGAACGAAAAAAAATCTAGATTTGATGTGCATTTTCATGAGGAAAAAAAGTATTTGACCCTCTGAAAAACATGACTTAGTACTTGGTGGAAAAACGCTTGTTAGCGGTCACAGAGGTCAGGTGTTTTTTGTTGTTGGCCACCAGGTTCTCACCCAAGATTTGACTGTACATGGGCCCATCCAACATCCCTTTGATGTGGTGAAGTTGTCCTGTCCCCTTAGCAGAAAAACACCCTGAAAGCATGTTTCCACCACTATGTTCGACAGTAGGGATGGTGCTCTTGGGTCATAGGCAACATTCCTCCTCCTCCAAACACGGCGAGTTGAGTTGATGCCAAAGAGCTCGATTTAGGTCTCATCTGACCACAACACTTTCACCCAGTTCTCCTATGAATCATTAAGATGTTCATCGACCAACTTCAGAGGGGCCTGTAGATGTGCTTTCTTGACCAGGGGACCTTGCGCTGCAGGATTTCAGTCCTTCATTGCATAATGTGTTACCAATTGTTTTCTCTGTGACTATGGTCCCAGCTGCCTTGAGATCATTTAAAAGATTCTCCTGTGTAGTTCTGGACTGATTGCTCACCATTCTTATGATCATTGCAACTCCATGAGGTGAGATCTTGCATGGACCCCCAGACTGAGGGAGATTGACAATTATTTTGTGTTTCTTCCATTTGCGAAATCACACCATTTGTTGTCAACTTCGCACACAGCTGCTTGGCGATGGTCTTGTAGCCCATTCCAGCCTTGTGTAAGTCTACAATCTTGTCCCTGACATCCTTGGACAGCTCTCTCCTGGTATCTCTGCCTTTTCAATCTGTATAAAGTTCCATTAACTTGTTACGCTGTTCTTTTGACAGTTATTTTCTGCTCCCCATGGCTCATTATCTAGACTGCTCAGTGCATCCACGTGAGTGCTAACAAACGCACTGACTATTTATACACAGACACTGATTGGAATTTAAAAAGCCATAGGTGTGGGAAGTTAACCTTTAATTGCCATTTTCACCTGTGTGTGCGTCACCTTGTGTGTTTGTAACAAGGCCAATCATTCAAGGGTACGTAAACTTTTGCTCAGGACCATTTGGGAGATTTCTGTTATTATCATGATTTAAAAAGGAGCCAAACAACTATGTAATAATAAATGGCTTCATATGATGACTATTCTCAAAGATTTATATTTTTTTTGCATGATCAGTCAAATTTTCAAAGTCAATGCCATAATTTTACAATTTCTTCCAGGGTATGCAAACTTATGAGCACAACTGCATATTAATATTATCTATGACATTTCTATAAAAATGTTGTGTCCAACACATACAGTAGGTGGCGGAATGCACCTCTCTAACGTTGGATGTGTGACGCAAAAGAAAGAGAAGGACTACATATTTGTAAACTGCATGCCTAATGGCGTTCTCTGTTGGCAAAGGTAGGTATTGATTTTTTTGTACGATTATTATAAACCCACATTTTTGTAAAAGCAAGCAAACTCATGTGAAACAGAACTTTCCAATTTTTATTTTGTCAAGAATGGAATAAGTAAAGACGCGATAGGAAGCACGCTACCGAAGCTTGCTAGGATGATAGCTAGTGACCAGGGCTGTCAAAAATTTAAAACCTGAAACTATTCTAATATTTGTCCACATATCGTTGTGTAATATATTTCACAAGCTGTTGAAATGTAATTTTATGAAATGGTTTGCTTATTCACCAAACACAAACAAAATGAGCTTCTGGCCAAAAGGTTCAGGCCAAACAAACAACTAAAATATAATATCAAATGTTGTAGGGTTCAACACTTGGATGTGTGAAAGATTCCTTGAAATACCCATTCAAAGCAATCAACATGAAGCTAATTTGTATTTTACAAAGGCACACACCATTTCTGTTTGATTACTGAGGCAGACTCAGACTTGGAAAATGTTTGTTGACCTTACCATTACCATTGATTGAGATACAAGTTGAAATAATATACTAAGTGGATTTTTATTTACACGTGAAGCTGGAAATATGGAATACAAAGATCCAGCTGAATGCATATTGTTGTAATGTCAGTAATATTTCAGTACAAGGCCGAAAATATCTGTAAATAATTAGACAAAAAGTATCTGTTCAGGAGGTGTAAAATCACAATCGTGCAGTCCAATTAACACCATTGACGGTTACTTGGTCTGAAATCAAATAAAAACTGGGTTAAAAGAAGACCATGCATATTCAGGCATTTAAAGCTGATGATTAATTATGTTAGCAGACTTCTTACCAAATTATGAAGTTCCAAAAATGTGTTTTCCAAACAAGGCTGGGTTTAATTCCACTCAACTAAAACCAGAGAAATAAAACAGACAATATGAAAGACAAATAAGAGCCGAGCGTTTGGATTGTTGCATCATGTAATGGTTTTAAACATTCTTAAAAAGTTCAAATGGTTTGTTTGTTAGTGTTTATTTTTGTAACAAAATGTATATCAATAATTTCAAATTAAATAACTTGTACTTACTCTACTCTTCGCTGGAAACAACATATTTGTCTAAACTGACAATGAACAGTCTTTGGGGTAAGATGGGTGAGCAACCTAACCTTATGAACACAATGTTAATTACAGATCAAAGGAGTTTAGCCACTACATTTTTTCCAGTGAAATAGAAGTTTATCATTTCTCTTTCATATCAGTCACAGTTCCGATGGTAAAATGGCATTACACAAAACAGACACCAACCAAACCACATAACGGCAAAATGTGTATTGTTACGTTTACAACAGCTTATGCTAGACTCGAGTTGTATTCACTCTTGGAGAAGTTTGATAGACGTGTACCCTACACAGACCCTGATTCAGTGAACTTTGTCACACACCAAGGGGATTGGGCACCTACTCTGAGGTCATTCTTTGGTGACTTGACTGATGAGATACCAGATAGTGACAGCATTGCAAATATTTTTTGTGGTGGGCCAAAGACATACGGTTACAAAACTTTTAAAAGTCTGACCTGTCTCAAATCAGAAGGCTTTATTCTCAACAGCTACAACACAACCATTGTTAATGTGGAGACACTTACACGGCTGGTTGCTAACTTTGTACAGTTTGAAGGTGGTGATGATGGTCATGTCCTTGCTAATACAGTAACATTTGCGATAGATTAAAGAACATTCAGAGATAAAAGGAAATTCACATTGAAAAACAGAGCAACTGTCTAAGCATTTCAGAGTTGTGTACAACAGGTGTGTACTGCTCCCCGATTACAGCACAAGGCCTTACGGGTACTAATACCTTTTTTAGGATGGATAGCGGTTTTGACCCATGACTTCAACACCCATGCAGCTGTGTAACTCAGGTTAAACAGATTTTGTGAAGATGTTGTTGGATAATGCTGACACTCTTTTCTCCAAAGTAAATGAGAATATCGTCAGGGTTTATTAATGTTGGCATCCGCAGTATGGCGAAATGTTCAAGTTGAGGGAGGTCTAGTAGAACTTTTAACTTGAACACAAATTAACTCATCTTGTTTAGAAACCATGTGACAATCAGCAGATTCACCCCAGTCTGTTTTAAAGACGCAACAACTCCACCTTTTGGTTATTTACTCATTGACTTTAAAGCTACAACAGCAGAACATGTTTTTTTCCGGGGATTGCCCTGTCATGTACGTTCCTAAGTAGGTTTGATCAATGCATTTGTAGAAATGTACCACTTTTAAGATGCTATGTAAGGCGCCAGCAAATAAACAAAGTTATTTTATTGCTTAGATGTGTATTAACAATCATCATTGATGCTACATCTGGGACAGGTCCAACGGGTAGTTGTTTACATGCCAGCACACCATAGCAATGAGTCCTTGATGAAAATTGTTTCACCACACCAGGCAACTCTGCGGTATTCATTTCCATGCCGTTTGGTTATTGTTATTGTTTTCTAATAGTTGTCAACCATGACTTGTCTCCAGTTTGACACTTCCATAATGGAGTCTCAAGTTTTATGAACAAATGTGTGGGGCAGTGGTTGTCTGAACGTCATCTCAAGTCGTAGATTACCTGACTTGATCAGGGATGGGTGCTGATCGCAGTCCTCATTTGGTGCACAGTTGAATGCATGAAGGGCATAACCGTGTAAGAAGTCCTGTCAATAGCCAATGCTTGGTCCTTTAGGTGTTTTCATGAAGTTAAGGCCAAATTCACGCACTGCTACTCCTGTTGTGAAATCTGGTTGGAACGGTTTGCTAGAAAATTGTTGACCGTCTACATACAGTCATAAACTCCAAATGATAATGTTTAAAATTGAGATTGACATGTACAACTGTCATTGTCCACAAATCCAATGACAATACATTTTGGCGGGGGTCCTAAAAATAAGTTTTCCTGGTTGCAAACATGACCCTAATTGTCTTCATACACACTCTTTCAATTGGGTACCTGGCAGTGGTTGAGAGTAGCGCTTTACTGTGTCCATGTTTTATTGCTGGCGATACAGTCACTTTCTTGACAAAGAGTGATGCAGATAATATATTCACACAATAATGCACATCTCCTGCCCCCAAAAGGCCAAACATGTCTTAACAGTGTACCATCCTAACCTTTATGTCAAAGCCATTTATAAGGTGTTTTTCTTGAAAGAAGCTAATGAACAGGGCCGATCATTTCAAATGTTGTACTATCGTTCTCGCCTGCAGGGTCCGTAACATCCATGTGACCTGTGGCTGGCAAACAAGCTGAAAATTGTGTCTATGTTTCACATCCATAATTCTGAATGTTCTTTATATCAGCTCTGTAGGGGTATGTGTTGCTACTCTGGCTAATTGAACGATCACCCATAGAGACATCTACTTGTGAGAATAGTGTGGCTACCGGGTAATTTATAACTCCAACGTACTGCGCCATCAATATTAGTTTTATCCGGTTTATTGATTTTTCCGCGCAGGTACAGCAAAGTATTGTTCAGGTCTACGTAGTCTTGGCAGTTTCATGCTATAAAGAACTCATGGTGCATCTGGGTGGACTACAAAGCCACATGGGAAGAAGTTAACATGTTTCCCTGTGCAGCCCCCTTTTCATCCTCATGGTCTGCATATCAGATCCCTTGAACATGCGTTCCGCTAGGTGGTCAGTGGAAGTCTCCCCTGGTATATGGCAAACCTCTGGGAAACGTGAGGATGTTATTCTCCTTTTCCTAAGCTGATGCCATTTGGTGCTGCTGCCCTCACAATGTAGAGGTCTGTAATTTTTACCCTAGGTACACTTCAACTGTAAGAGACGGAATCTAAAACAAAAATTGAGAAAATCACATTGAATGATTTTTAAATAATTAATTATGATTTTATTGCATGACAATAAAATGATTCCGTCTCACACAGTTGAAGTGTACCTATGGTAAGAATTACAGACCTCTACATGCTTTGTAAGTAGGAAAACCTGCAAAATCAGTAGTGTATCAAATACTTGTTCTCCCCACTGTAAGTGTTAAGTAATTTACTTGTTTAAGATTTGTACAATCTAATACACAAATTAAAATACTATAGCCTGTGTTCATATAACTAATAGTTCTGTGTATTCTTTTTTTTCGTATGATACAAACGCAGTCTTGTATTTTCATATTAATTTACCATTTAAAACAAACAAATGTTGATGCCGACCCATTTGATGAACTGATGCTCTGGCTGGATGGTGATGCTGCAGAGGAGAACGTCCATGCTAATAGGAACGATTCGTATGCTGCCAATGATTGCAAACGGCGTTCAGCTCTGGAGGTTATATGGGGAAAAAGGCCTGGCGGTTCTAGTGTTAAAACAATAGTATTTTGTTGTTGAAAAATGAAAATGATTTTTTTCTTTGCATTATTTGTGGTCTGAAAACAATGCATACATTTTGGGTTATTTTGACCAGTTGTTATTTTCTACAAATAAATGCTAAAAACGACCATTTTTGTTTTGGAAATTTGGGAGTAATATTGTCAGTAGTTTATAGAATGACACAAACATTTTAATTTTACTCAAGCACATGCCTATGATTAGTGTCATGTCCTGGCTATGCCCCTAGCCATCTTTGCGCTGGCTGGGGCCATAGCCAGGACATGGCCTAAATAGGTGGCTCTAGCCACCTCTATGTGCTTTGGTTTCCCCAATTGGAGGCAGGTGTTCGTTATTGCCTCCAATTGGGGAACCTACTTATGTTGAATGTTTGTGCACGTAGTTGTGGTTTATTTTGG
>JACXGJ010008058.1:0-28392 GCA_016801105.1 Esox niger | reverse complement strand
GGAGGGAGGGGTGGAGGGAGGGGTGGAGGGAGGGGACTTGGCCTGTGTCTTATATTGGACCCATCTGTCAATCATCCTGTCCTTCACACAGGACCCAAGGCTGGAGTCTCAGGGATGTATTGAATACTAAAAACCTCAGATTGAAGTAATGTCTCTCTCCCTTTTACTGCCTCTCTAGGGGTGGTGTATGGCTACAAGGGCTTGTTGCTGCTCCTGGGTATATTCCTGGCTTATGAGACCAAGTCAATCTCCACAGAGAAGATCAACGACCACCGAGCGGTTGGCATGGCCATCTACAACGTCTCTGTGAGTTAAACTCAAGCAGCTGTGTGTTCGAGTGTCTGTTACTGTCGGCCGTATCTGTCGATCTAAGTGTGATGTCTGTCTGTCTGTCATCTGGGATCATCAAACTTACCTCTACCCCAGCTGTGTGTTAGTTTCTCCTGAGAGTCACTCTTTTTTGGATCTCCTCTCTTTCTCTCTCTCCACTCCCTCTCACTCTTTCTTCCATCTCTCTCATCTCTCTCTCTCCCTCTCTCTGTCGAGGACTGGTTCAATGTCCTGCATAGTTCCTAGCTGTCTCCTGACTGTCTACAGCTGAACGCTGCTCTTGATGTTCCAAAGTAGTGAGAAGGGGGTCATTTGGAAGGATTTCGGCATGGGATCTGGCCTAAATCACTGCATTGTCACAGCATCCAGCTCAGTAAGGGCCATGCGCATGGTGATCTGAACTGGCCCACAAAACTGTGTGTGTTCACCGTATGGGCTTTCCACATCGCCATCTAAATCATCCGTCATCTGAACGTGGCCCAGATTGCTGGTTGAGTGCGTGCGCACGTGCGTGCGTGCGTGCGTGAATGTGTGTGTGTGTGCACATGTTATGTCAGTTAACCGAGGCCTTGAGGTAGACTGTAGTATCTAGGTAAACTCCCCACTCTAATCACATGTCTCGCTTCACGTGTGTGTGTGTGTGTGTGTGTGTGTGTGTGTTTGTCTGTGTGTTTGTCTGTGTTCGTGTGTTCCTAATTCCCTAAGCACGCTACCGGAACAACATAGCCTCTTGAGGGGTTCCGGGCCTCTTGAGTGGTTCCGGGCCTCTTGAGGACTCAATCTGGCCCATTCAGTGTGCATCATTCTGACAGACATGTCTCCCTCCAGTGGCGCTTGGTGAACATGTCAAACTCATCTCTCTATTTCTGTAATTGGCCCTTTCTGAGCAGTTGTCTGTCAGATAAATAAATACTTATAACATGCTTGATGTAACGTGTCCAAGAGATTCCCCACGTCCAGATTTCACTCGACAAATTGCTAATGTTCCCGTTCGCCGCGAGCCAAACTCGAACGAGTTCAGTGTGGTCGAGTGTGGTAATACCGAACGCACATCTCGACTCCCCCTCCTGAACGGGCAGCGCCACGGCGGTGACAATGCGTTTTAATTCAGTACGGTATATTTCTGGATTCATCTCAGAGGATTGCCTGTTATGCGCTGAACCCAATTTCAATATAAGTGGAAGAAATTGCCGGCGGAGTCATAATGGACCTGTGTTTCTGTGCGCCCTTTCCTGTCCACCTCCTCTCCTTTACTCAACCTCTGGCTCATTGTCTCTATTTCTCTCCCCATTTCTCTTTTTCTGTCTTCATACCGTTCCGTTCCACTCCAGTCGTATCTGTCTTTATCTTTTATATGTAAACCTGTTTCCAAAATAGTTGGGCTGCTGAGTAAAATGTCAATAAAAACAGAATGCAATGATCTGCACATCATTTAAATTCAGTAGGAAAAAGTACAAAGACAACATATCAAATGTTGAAACTGAGAAAAAAATAATGTTTTTTGAAAAATACCTGCTCTCTTTGAATTTAATGCCAGCAACATGTTTAAAAATAGTTGGGACAGAGACAATAAGAGTGGGAAAAGTTGAAAAACTAAACCTGGTGAAATATAACACAAAAATTAAGGTCAATTGGCAACAAGTCAGTAACATGACTGGGTTTAAAAAGATCATTCCAAAGAAGTCTTTCCAAAGTGAGGATGGGGAGGGGTTCACTACTCTGGAAGACTGTGCCGGCAAATAATACAACAGTTTAAGAATAATGTTTCTCAATGTAAGATTGCAAAAAGTTTAGGGATCTCACGATCTACAGTACATAATATAATTAAAAGATTCAGCAACTCTTGAGAAATCTCTGTATTCAAAGGACAAGGCCAAAAAGCAATATTCAATAGACGTGAACCCAGACGGCACTGCATTAAAACAGACATCATTCAGTAGTGGGAATCACTGCGCGGACTCAGGATCACTTCCGAAAACCACAGTCTGTTAGCACAGTTAGTTGCTGCATCCACAAATGCAAGCAAAATCCTACCATGCAAAGAAACCATATAAACAGGTGGGGAGCAGGTAAAATTCAGGATCCCCGTCCACAAACACCATCAAAATAAAAAGTGGACGGACATTGGGAATCGAGTCTCCGGAGCCAAAGGGAAACAGATCCAAGACTAGTGTTCCCCAATGGCACCCTGTTCCCTTTGTAGAGCCTCACTATTAAGCGCTTAGGGAACAGGATGCCCCCCCCCCCCGGCACTGTGGGCTGTTTATGTGTTGTGACGACCATTGCAGCCCCTCCCTCCCATGACCTGCCTGCTGTGATTAATGGGTTTTCCACTGGCCGTGCTGGATGGGACTGTGCAGTGGTTGGGTGGAGGGATAAATCGCTGTTTCATCCCCCTCTCCACAGGTGCTGTGCATGATCACGGCCCCCGTCACCATGATCCTGTCGTCGCAGCAGGACGCCTCGTTCGCCTTCGCCTCCCTGGCCATTGTCTTCTCAGTCTACATCACCCTGGTGGTCCTGTTCGTTCCCAAGGTAAAAGGACCAAAATGGCCGCTCGTGGCGGCTTGGTGTGTCTCGGGGCGCTAGGATGAGAATAATTAAAGAACCAACATGGCCGCTCATCTTCAGATTATGTCTCAGGGGCGCTAAAATGAGAATAATTAAAGAACCAACATGGCCGCTCATCTTCAGATTATGTCTCGGGGCGCTAGGATGAGAATAATTAAATAACCAACATGGCCGCTCATCTTCAGATTATGTCTCAGGGCGCTAGGATGAGAATAATTAAAGAACCAACATTGCCGCTCATCTTCAGATTATGTTTCAGGGCGCTAGGATGAGAATAATTAAAGAACCAACATGGCCGCTCATCTTCAGATTATGTATCAGGGCGCTAGGATGAGAATAATTAAAGGACCAACATGGCCGTTCATCTTCAAATTATGTCTCAGGGTGCTAAAATGGGATGTAATTAAAGATCCAAAATGGCTGTCCAGCTGCACAGTGTGTCTCAGGACATTAACACGGTTGAACAGCGAGACAGATTCCACACTTGATATATAAATATGAAAAATCTGGTCATATTTTTCACATCCCATGGGGAGAGGAAACTCAGTGGTCGGACAGTAGAAGCGGCAGGCTGATGTTTTGACAATTTCCTTCACCACTTAAATATTGCATTGTCTCTGCTCACTTGGCTTCAATAGAGTCTGATTGTGAACAACAGATTGTGGGCTGTCTTGATTTAGTTATGAGCTGAGAGTTATTACGATGAGATTAAGGAACTATAGTGCTGTCCAGAGTGAGACGTTAAGCATCAGGTGTAATACATTTCCTTTTAACACAGCATTAAAGTATACTTAGTCGCTTTGACAGATGTCAGTTTAATTACTGAAAATGTATTGTTTCCAGTAAGACAATTAGTTGCTAACCATTTTGATAACCGTAAAACACTTTAAATGGCTCTGCTTGCATTACTAGCATGCTCAGGGGAGGTGTTTTATACTGTTTCATGCAGTTACTTTGTGTTCCTCGGAACACTCAGATTAACCCTACTCCCACTTTAGAAGAGATTACGTTCTACAGCGCACTGTTGTAATAATAACTTTGCCTTTCAACAGAGCAGTGTTAGGGGAGTCAAACTGAATCGAGTTCAGTTAACCTTGTGGTACCATAGATGTTAGCTAAGCCAGTGCGCCCCCGGTCCCGTAGATGTTAGCAAAGCCAGTACGCCTCCGGTACTGCAGATGTTAGCAAAGCCAGTACGCCTCCGGTACTGCAGATGTTAGCAAAGCCAGTACGCCTCCGGTACCGTAGATGCTAGCAAAGCCAGTACGCCTCCGGTACCGTAGTTAGCAAAGCCGGTATGGCTCCGGTACTGCAGATGTTAGCAAAACCAGTACGCCTCCGGTACTGCAGATGCTAGCAAAGCCAGTACGCCTCCGGTACTGCAGATGCTAGCAAAGCCAGTACACCTCCGGTCCCATAGATGTTAGCAAAGCTGGTACGCCTCCGGTACTGCAGATGTTAGCAAAGCCAGTACGCCTCCGGTACTACAGATGCTAGCAAAGCCAGTACGCCGTAGATATCACTGTAGTCTACCTGAGAACATTCCAGGGTGTTTCCATGTGTTATGGCAGATGCGTCGGCTGATCACTCGAGGGGAGTGGCAGTCGGACACCCAGGAGACGATGAAGACCCAGGGCTCGTCCACCAACAACAACGATGAAGAGAAGTCCAGACAGCTGGAGAGGGAGAACCAGGAGCTCCAGAAGATCATCCAGGAGGTGATTCAGTGTCTGATACAGTGCTTTACTTTATTAAATACAGTGTCTGATACAGTGCTTTACTTTATTAAATACAGTGTCTGATACAGTGCTTTACTTTATTAAAAACACTGTGTCTGATACAGTAGGTTATTAAATACACTGTGTCTGATACAGTACTTTATTAAATACACTGTGTCTGATACAGTACTTTACTTTAAGTTAGGAACCCAGAGTTTTGCCTGTTCAGATGATCCGGACAAACTCGGTTGAGACAAGAATAAAGCAATTGCCCACCACTGTATTGGAAGATGCAGACGAAGACAGAGTTTTGCATGCGAGGTGTGACCGTCAGTGACATAAGAGTTATTTTACTAACAGTGTATTTTGGGTTCTGATCATGAACCACAGTGAAACTAAGTTTAAGAGGCGTTTGTGTAGATTATCTTGTTTAAGAATTCACCAGAGAACTTGGCCTCTGCAGATTTTCCCTTTAGAGACGACATGTCTTTACTGTCGGTTTTAAGAGGCCCTCCTTTCTCGCTCCCTCCTCCAGAAAGAGGAGAGGGTGTCAGAGCTTCGGAACCAGCTGGTGGAGCGCCAGGCCCTCCGCTCCCGGAGACGACCCTCCGCGGCCAACCAGAACAACAGCACCCCCCTGCTGCCCATCCCCTCCAACAATGACCCCAAATCCCTCGTCCCCCCGCCGGGGTACCCCAACCCCACCTCAGACAACCACTCGCTCCCCCCATCCTTCTCCAACTCCTCCAACCTCTATCAGCCTGATGGGAAGATCAACAGGAACAATTGTCACACCAGCCGGTTACAGCTGCTCTACAAGTGAAGTGTGGGACGAGTGTGTCAGCTGGGTCTGGGGGTTGTTGGATGAGTGGATGGATGAGGGCGGGGCTAAGAGACAGCGAAGTGTTTGGTCTGGGTGAGTGTTGATGGCAAATGTGCAGTGGAGTATTTGGAGGATTGTGAGTGACTGAGAGTATAATTATTGAACACCAGAAGGAGGGGCCGGGGGGTGTGGCCGGGGGGGGGGGGTGGGATGGGGTGTGGCCGGGGGTGTGGCCCGGGGGTCGAGGGAGTGTCTAGCTAACCTTGGGGCAATACTGCAAATCAAACTGCATGTAGGTAGATCACTTCCTATCTTCCCCTCAACTTCTCTCCGTTCCCCTGGTCTCCAATAAGTCATACCACACTAATTCAGTCTTTCATTTCTAAATCACGCCGTTCTGTTCTGCCCTCAGAACATGACACATGAAACCACCTGGAAATAGTAGATATATGGTCTAGTGAGTTCCAAGAGACTCAGAAATTCTGGCCACAAATTCCTCTGATTTATTGTTTGACATGACACGTCTTTATGTGGAGGATAATCCCTTAGGGGAAAACAGATACTAGGATGGAGAGTCTTTAACACTTAGCGCTGGTTTCACAAACACAGATTGAGACTTGGACTAAAACATCAAGGTCAACAGAGACCTTGAAGGGCTTCAGTCTGTGTCCCTGAAATGCCTCGTTTAGGTTCTAAGGCGAGAACGACTTGGACTTTCAAGGCTCTAAGAGAAGCGACTGATTGTACGGAGACAAATGAGCCATGTGCTCGTCCTGGTCAAGAACACCTTCCCCAGATCCAGATGCCCATACGGTGTACGCCGATATATTTTTTTCTTCATCCCACGTAAAGTGTGTCTTCATTTTAAATCCGGTTGTCCTTTGTTCGAAGAGATAGCTTCTGGCTTTTACGGTATTTCTGCTGATTCCTCCTCGCTGAGTGCGATAACCTCCCAGGTCGTCTCCTGCTTTTTACTGATAATTGGGGTCCGTCTGCTGTGTGATAGTTTGTGGGCTGCAGGTGAGGCAATTTAGTATTTTTTTTAAAGTACTTAAATGATGCTGATGACTTGAAACATGACCGTTATTTATGTCATACGGTGCTACATGGGTACTGTAGTTCTAATATAAACCACGGCTGTCGCCGAAAGAGTTTTCACACACGAGGGAAATAGGAGTGTCCAAAAATCCAAACAAATATAACTATCCAGTTTACTGGTGAAGACAGGCAGCAGGATGGACCCAGGGAACAGTTGGTATGACAGTCACATTATTGCCCGTTCTAAAGCGCATTTTAAATACAAATTTCAAAATGCAAATTAAATGGTTAAATGAGAGACGGATAAGAAGCAAATGGAGTCCCACTGAGAAATACTCAGTTTTACAAGGGAAACCTGGTAGCATGTCAGCGATTACCACATTTAAAGTGGGTTTTTTTCTTCAGTCATTTCAGATCAGAGAGCTTGGAGGAGGTAGTATGCAAACTGTTAAACCTATTATTGATGCATTGGATGTTAGTTTGAGCCAGAATTAGATAGAGAGAGATCCCAGAATGCACTGAACAATTCAAACAGATTTACAAATAACATGTATCTCAAGTCACACCCTAATTCATATTTAAGGAACTACTTTTGACCTGGGGAGTAATTTAGGCACTTCTTAGTAGCAATACTTAGTTTCATGTGTGTTTCTGCTTTGTGGTTTCATGTTTCCATTCTCGTACGTAGTGCTGCGGTTCTCCTCAGAGACGTACAGGATCACTGTTAAGGTGGCAAACGTATTTGGACAGCTTAGCGTTATGTAAACCAATCATGTATAATTACAAGTTTTTTGCATATTCCTTCCAATGCAACGACTGCCTGAATTCTGCAACCCATAGGCATCACCAGATGTTGGTTATCTTCCCCAGCTGATTCTCTGCGGGGCCTGCGTTCATTTTCAGTTGTTTCCGGGTCATATCCGAGCAGATAAGGTGTTTCTGTTCACTGCCATCATCACCAGTCACACTTTGAATGAAAAAATGTAAGCAGTTTCAGTTGCAGACCGCAGCACCACCTCCACTATATTTAACAGGTAAGGTGGTATTATTTTGGCAAATAGAACTTTACTTTAATAATTTTTTCTTTCTTATTAAACCAAACAGATTTTGGAACACCAAATGTTTTGGCCATCGCTTTGATCAATCTATTATGATTCATAATCTGCCTCACGAAGCCCAGCTTGACTTGCACTGAGACAATTCTTCGGTCCTCGTGTTGTCAGACAGCAGCAGATGACAACATCTGCTTAATATGCAAACAGTTGTGTAGCCAGTTGTCCAAATTCCTTTGCACCTGACATTGGGGGGGACTATACCTCCTAAATAGTTTATCTGATATTGATAAAAATATTTTAACATTTTAACTAACAATCTGCACTTTTACCCCATAATCATTGTATAGTAAAATAATTCCAAAATGCTGAAAGTATTTTTTTTTCTCTGTGGTCCTGTGTCAGTGCCACTAAAGCAACGACCACAAACTTGGTTTCGGGTACCTTTCTCTTTTCCGGTTTCAAATGACAGTATGTCAGCTTAGTGTGGTTGAATTATTTGTGACCTGCAATAGGCTCTATTCAAATGTTTGTTAACTCTGTATAACCAGAGGCTATGGGGTGGTGAAAGAAACAGAGAAAACACAGCAAAACTGGTTGGACAAGATTTTCAGTATTGTGATGTTCAGAAAAACAAGCTTGATTCAGACAAGCATACAATAGAATACCTTTCATTTTCAGAGTAAAAAAAAACGACATTTTTTCCCAATTAGTCATGTTGGACTTTTCAATCTACCAGATGTTAGAAGTGTAATACGTATGTCCTCATAAACATGTACATGGGACATCATCCTGTTTTAAATTAACACTGAGAGCGTTAAAGTGGTTCCATATTAACACGGTTAAACCTTGATTGTTAAACCTTTATAACCATGGATGCTTGATTGACTAAAAACAATTAATCCAAAGGTGATAACAAAAACACACAGGGCACTCTGGGAAATAAGGTTTAGAAGTGTTTATTTCTAATTGCTTTTAACACTCAGTATTAACATTTAACACTGGTCCTGTGTGTGTATTTGTCTACTTTTAGCACTCTGAGTGTTTAGCACTTGGGAAATTGCTGTGTAATGGAACCTGGATTAGGACTAGTACGATCTTCAGTCCTTGACCTTCCTTAAGGCCCAAAATGCTAGCCTTGGTCTTGCGCGACCTTTGAACTAATGTTTATTCTCTTGCCTCCGGTACGGTAGCTCAGCTTGTTCATGACAGCACTATGAGTTGTCGTAAGCACTTATGAATGTCAGAGTAGTGCTTATGAAGCTGTGGTGCATCACAATGAGAACATTGTACAATGCCGCAGTCCTCATGTCAGATCCTTTGTTTACAATCCTTCGTGGTGTACATCTGTATATAATATAGTCAGTATTCTGTATGTAAATGTAAAGCAATCTCTGTGTAGTCAAAATACAGTAACGATACCAGTGATGTTTATATGACATGAGGACATGCACATTATTGCCGGTGTGAAATATTATTAATATGACAATTTATGTATTATCTTGCACATATATGCGTACGGTATTCCTGTCCGGTATTTGCATTGTATTTATTAATAGCTGTGGGGATGATCGACACTTGAGATTATGTAAAATGCAACAGGAATGATTATATGAAAAAATAAAGTAATTGTTCTTTATACCGAATATGCCTTTTTCTTCACTGTGTTAATTTCATATGATGTCTTGACAAGATAATGTGCAACTTGGGGGCTGTTTTGAGTCAAATCATGATGATGAGGAAGATTTAAAGCTGGCGCTGTGAAACTTCCAAGAGAATTTCATAAAGAACATTATTTTCTAACTTCTAAATCTGAATGGCGACACCAAAATACTGTCGATGAACTTTTATAAAGGTGATTTGTACTGACCATTATCTGAACACAAAAAACCCACTGAAAGAATTTTTTTTTTTTATCTGGGACATTTATCTAACTGTCATCGGTCGAAGTTTGGGGGACTTTTCTTTGCCGTTTATGTAGTAAAACCTGTTCACACATCACAAACCCACAGAAACAGAACTTCACCACTAGATGGTATTTGGTTGCATTTCAATCTTACCGGTTCTTCCTATATTGCATTGATGTCATGTTGTCAGAATTCCTCCAGACCAATCTCTTCTCTATTTCCAGTTCCCACTCAGGGCACTAACAGGTCGGAGATAGTGCAGTGAATAAATGCACTTCATGGTGATGAGCTTGAGTTCCACTTGGGTCCCGGAGGCTTCACGCCGCTCCACGGTGGGACCCGGAGGCTTCACGCCGCTCCACGGTGGGACCCGGAGGCTTCACGCCGCTCCACGGTGGGACCCGGAGGCTTCATGTGTGTGGGAGCAGGAGGAGCGCAGCTAAGCCACTGACTGTGGTCTTTTTTGCCACCCACTTTGTCTCAGGCATTCTGTCATGGCCCCATTACAGAAGGGAGTTTCCCTTGTTGGGTAAACAGTGCTAGCTGTTGAGGAAATGCAACTGACAGCGATGGAAAACACATTCTCATTTCTGCGCTGTAATGGAAACAGCCACACAGAGTTGTTTTAAGAGGTACCTTTGCAAATGAATGCTAATATGAATGATTTCAACAAATACACACAGCAGCCACATTGCATGTGTAATTCGCAGCCACAAATGTGTAATTCACAGCCACAAAGCTGGAATGCTAAATTATTTGATGATTGTAATGTAATTTACAAGGCCTTGTTCAGAAGGTTTCATCCAGTGCATTTTTTTTTATCCATTTCGGCATCCATTAAAGACAATTATTTGAGAAAACAGTGGTGGAATTTGATTTTATTTTCTCGAAACATTTTGCCAAATAATCATATCATCAAATGATATAAAATCAGTTGTTACACTGTTATGAAACCTTCATTAATGATTGTAGATGTTCCACAAACAATGCAGAAATTAATTTTACTTCCTTTGAATTTTATTGATGATCTGTCTACACAAGTCTAAATAAATAAATAAATAAATAAATATAATTTTTTGGGAATATGAAATAAATTACAAAGCATTTTGACATTAATAAATTAAATAAATAATAACATTTGTTAAAATCCTACAACGACAAAACATTAAATTAAATAACAATAAATAATCTCAAAAACCTGAACAGACAATACATTCTAAATAATTTAAAGTCCATAGCATAAAATACAGTATGATACAGCACTTTTATAGACCCATGAATACAATCATGTGTTCAGATAGCGGTACCTGGCCGTTTTTAGTCGAACACAAGGTCCTGAGGGCCCAACTGTTCAGTACATAGTACTTCAACATAATGAAATACACTTCCATGGTTAATCCAGAGAAAATGCATTTGTTTAACAATAAACCCTGAGCGTAAACTGGTAGTCTACAGTGGTTCCTAAAATTCTGCATTGGTTTTATTATAAAACAACACTGAGTATTTACCCTCACTACTATAAAGCAAACATATCAGGGCACCTTTGGTATAATTAAGTTAATACCAAAACATGTCCCTGTGGTGGTAGCTAGATATTCTGCAAGGCAATTTATTAGTTTAGCTGCACTCCTCCCTCCTGTGGCGTGAGTCCCAAATATCACCCCACACCACAGGGTGACCCATTTGGGCCGCTGAAGGACCTCAGCTCTGTTGTTGGGCCGCCTTGACCGCCTCTTATAAGGCGAACACCCCGAAGATGTTCTTCCCGGGGCCACTCTCCAGCTGCGGGAGGATCCTGTTCTCCGTGACCGCCCGGAGCCGGTCGTCTTTCTCCAGGCTGAAGACCGCTCCCATGTACACGGCGCTGTACCACATCCCCTTGGATCCACTAGACGTCTTGCACACTGTGCGCACGGAGTGCAGCAGGGGACGATACTCTTGGTTGTTGTCCCCGATGGCCTTGGTCCAGCGCTTGACCATGTGACTGATGTGGACCAGCTCGGGCTCGGACTGGGTCCTGGTCTGGCAGCTGACGCGGAACGACACCTGGCTGTAGACGAAGTATAGACCATTCCGGGGAATCACTATCTCGTTGTTTTCTAGCTTAATTTCCCCCTGTTTGAAGCCCTGGTCTACATCGTTTGACCACTCCACGGAGGTTTTGTATTTTCCGTCAGCGTTGTATTCACCTGGGGAGAGAGTGAGGAAGGAGAGGGTTAACTCAGGAAATAGGACAACACCAGAGGTCGACGTGAGTAAAAGATGGAAGTTTATTGACTTCAATGCAAAATCACTACTTTTGCATACTATCACTATTTGGTCCAGTGAAAATTAATTCTAATGATGTTGTATTTTATTCATTCAGTTGACCCCAGAGGTCGACCCAAAGTGACTTTGAGCCATCTGAGAGGGCTGAACGGTAAGTTTGACAATACGTCAAACAGCCCCGATTGAATCATTGCTTCTAATCCCATTTCCAAGTCTACATCATGTGTACAGTTGATTTACACAGTGCTGATTTACATTGCATATTTCTCAAGGGACATGTCACAGGCTCAATCACCACGTCGACACCATAATTCCAGTTCCGCTTGAAACTACTCTGAAACGGCACTCTGAGCATATCGAAATCATTAGCAGACAGTCTGCCCTTACCTTCTAAATGAATGGCTTCCTTTCCATTCGCAGAAAGTTGTCTCAATGTATGCTGAATTTCTGAAAAGAATAAAAATACAGATTTAGCAACGCTGACGTGAGGTTCAGAGGCTCTATCATCTTGATTCCATGCGACAATGAACTGCGAGTGCTGACAATTTCCAAGAGCTTCCAAGTTCATTGTTTCTAATATACGATGATGATCTCTCCGTTATATGGACTTTGAGTATTATTTTTGGTCTATCATGTTCCCCTGCCTGCAATGACATTTTTCCTTAAGTAAACATACCAGGTGTGAACTGCAGGGTGCTGGGGTATAGCTTAACTATTATAATACCATACTAGCAGTACTGGACTAAAACAAAACAGACCAAGGGAAATAAACTCACCGTCATTTTTCTCAACGTGGTCTTGATTCTAAAGAAAGGTGAAAGAAGACATGAGTGAGCCTTGTGGTTTTAGATCGTCACAAACATGAGGCGTATGAGACATGCAGAATAAAATGCTGGTACATTTTCACACAAATCTAAAATGCAATCAATCCCAATGAGTTACACCGTTGGGTCAGGATTTGTCAAGTGTGTGTTGGGTTCTCACCTTGGCGTACAAAGTAAAGAAAACGGCCGCCGCGACACAGAGAGACATGGCCAGCAGAGCGCCCCCTAGTGTCCACCTGTTGCTGCGAGTGGACTTCTCTCGTACCAGGGTCACAGTTGTGGCTGGGTACACCGGTCTGCTCTCCATATCCACCATCACCGAGCTGTTGTCGCCATCCATTACGAAGCAAAAAATGTAGGTAGATCCTGTCTTATCCAGAAGCAACGTCCCACAGAGGCCTTGAGATCAGATGTCGACTGAGGTCTTTTGCCGGTGCTATACAACTCCGTCTTGGCTCTTTGAAACAAGCTGGCAGTCTGATTGGAGCTGACCGCGTTTGCAAGGTGAGTGGATGCTGTTGCTGGTTCTCTGAATGTTTGAATGAACCACTGAAGACACTCAACATAACTTATAGTGGCTGTTTGGTTGGAAACTCCAGCGTGATGTCACTCAGTGGAGTAGCAGGGGAACCGAATGCTTAAAGGGGAGGTGTTGGGCCAAGTGTAATGGATTAGGAAACCCGTGGCACGAAAAAAACCACATCATACCACATAAAACAACACTCCCCCCACCCACACACACACACACACACACACACACACTTACATTCAAAGAAACATGTGAATATGTTGAAGGTAATCTCTGTTCCTTATTGGGGTTTCCTTTTCATTATAATTTTAATGGGATTTCCCTTTAAGTGTGGTGAATTTCACTTTATGTCCTCACAAGTTTTTGATGTCTTGTCTACTTCAATGTTTTCATTTTGATTTACGTCCGAATTTTTGGTGTGAGGGCAAAGACTGAGCAGTTTAACTAACAAAAAAATGACATGTCAGTGTCATTGTAGCTGTACAAGTAAATATGATATGGATGATTGAATTGCAGCATGCGTTTCTGTATGCTGACATGTCAAGCACGTTAGGAATGTTTTGCTAAACTTCACCTGCAAGTCAACGCTACATGAACACAACCATGAGCAAATATCATCAGTGGACAAAAATGTTGTGTCATGGCATATCTGTAATATGATCTGTCACTTCCTTCTGTCTAAAAATAGCCCCAAGACACAGCGGAGGGGGCAACCTCATTAAAGGCCTAGGTGAAAAAAAATGTAGTATTTGAACAACAAAACTTATTTTCCCATTATACTCATGAGCAGGTGTTCTCCATGTTAAAATAGATGTTGTGTAAATTTTTTGAGGAAGAGGAATTTGTAGAAAATGCCATCAGCAGGAAGTTACTTTAGTGAGTCAAAAATCATATCTATACAGCTGTTGAATTTTCAGTCGGAAAATTGTCCAGGCTAGCGGTCAGACCATTTGATCATTAACCCTTTGGACGCTTGATTGATAGCCACGTACGACCATCTGGATCTTACGAGTTCACATTCTGCCTGTGAGTGAAGAGATCCGGACGGACATACGAGGTTACTAGATCCAGTCCCCGAGGCAGAAAGGTGAAGAAACAGTTTGTTTTCTTACTGCACCTCAGCGAGGCCAGCTGCCCCTCAGGCATTGGTGTACATGAAAAAGTTTCACGAGTCCTGATTTAGGCTACGGTTAAGAAAAACAATTAGCATGACGTCCGCCTTGATTTCTACAGGTGACAACACAAGGTGAAACCTGTGTGACAACACAAATCAGTAGTATTGGTGATTTGGTTCATTTAAAGTGACTCTACATTGTCAACAGAAGACTGTGAATACATGGTGACTCAGACTCAGGCTGCATGTGTTTGGGTGGATGGATTCAAATCACAGTAGTATCCTATATACGAGTCACCCGGGCTTCTAACAGGACTGTATTTCTACGAGGTGATGAAATCTTTTGAAGGATTTGCCTGGTCCAGGTTAATGAGTGAATGTTACCTTTGATTAGCGCTTGTCTATTTTGGATGCTCGGGGAATCAGTAAGAGACTAAAATGAGCAGTCTGTTCTGTTTTAGGGCTCAGGACAATATGATATATCAATTCAAAGTAACGATGATGTGAAACACATGATGCAATAGGAACTGTAAGTCATCACTGAGTCGGTCTCATCCAACCACAACCAATCACACATTAGTCAAACTCCCATGGACAAATATTCAAGACGTGTGTTAATATATGAATATCTACATATGTGAGTATGTATGTGTATATAAATACTGTACGTAAACCGAAAAAATAAATAAAGGGAACACTTATGAAATAAAAATAAAGAGAACACTTAGATCACTTAGATTTATAAGTGATCCCTTTATTTATATTTTTTAAGTGATATATAAAACTAAAATAAAGGGATCACTTATAAAATGTAAAACAAAGGGATCACACATCGGGTCTAGATGAACAAAATATATTACAGATCCAAATCTTCACGGTTCATTGTGTAATTCATTGAGGAATGAATGATGTAACAACAAACAATGGAAATGAAATGGATTCAAACTCGCATTGAAAATCTAAGTAAACAATTGAAATAACAGGCCTTTACAGCTTCAGTGAATTTCATCATCGCAACTCATGATGTGACTTAATAGTGTGTATGTCCCCCACATGCCTGTATGAACTGACAACATCTGAGCAGGCTCCCAATGGATGGTGTCCTGGGGATCTCCAGACTTGGATCAGGGCATCAGTGAGCTCCTGGACAGTCTGTGGCTCTACCTGGAGGCATCAGACTGACAGCCACGCAAACAGACAGCCAAGCAAACAGACAGCCACGCAGACAGACAGCCACACTGACAGACAGCCACGCAGACAGACAGCCACGCAGACAGACAGCCACGCAGACAGACAGCCACGCAGACAGACAGACAGCCACACTGACAGACAGGCACGCAAACAGACAGCCACGCAGACAGACAGCCACGCAGACAGACAGACAGGCACATTGACAGACAGGCACATTGACAGACAGACAGGCACACAGACAGACAGCCACACTGACAGACAGCCACGCAGACAGACAGCCACGCAGACAGACAGACAGCCACACTGACAGACAGCCACACTGATTTCATGCCAGTTCAGTGGAATATGTACTATATGACAGTGCTTTGTGTATCACTCAGACCCTGACCACATCAAGGCCCCACAGCGTTGGAACGCTGTAGAGGAGGTACGCTAACGTGGTAAACAAGGTGGACTTCACAAGAAAGGTGAAGCAATGTACTAATGTTTAGGGCAATTCTGACTTTACGACATGAAAGGCCAATGAGAGAGCGTCAGCTTTCCCTGAGAACGGAGGGAAGTCCCTTCTTTTCACCTAGTAGCTTTGATTTTGTTTAAAATTTAACCCCGATTTTGTTTAAAACTTTAACTTTAATTAAAGATGTCTTCAAGTTATTGTTTATAAATGTTCCTCTTCGTCATGATTTTTGCATTGAACCTAACATTGATAAAACAAATTATTACATATAAGAAACTTCTCTTTTCTCTTTAAATATCACATGAAACAGTGGTCCTGTGATGTTGATGGTGCTTTCAATTACCTAAGAATGGTTGCTACTTAGGAACGCTGGTAGTTTTACTCCAACCGCAATTCTGTAGGTGGTAGAGCGCTTCTACACCAAGAGAAATTCTCTCCATTTGGAAATGTACTTAGCAAATGAATGCAATTCAAATTCAAACTGGTAGGCAGATACAAAGGAAGGCAAACACACACACACACACACACATGTTATTTGCATAGTATAGGTCCATTGACTATCTATTTTGTTGGCTTTTTTTGCAGCTTTTGATGAGTATGACACAGTCATCAAGCCACACTTTTTTCTCCCCACATGTTTTTTTTTGTTTTTCCCTCTGGTATAAGAACACCATGAAACCTACAAGGGACCATATGAAAGGAATCCATCGTGTTTTTCCTCTGAGACAGTGAATGTGAAACATCACACCTTACAGCATTGAAGGAGGGTCCATTTAAATACTGGAAAATATTTTACTCTTTCATTTTGAATAGTTGCTGGGATTGTTTTTGCACAATTTTATATGAAACTTCAAGAGTCATTTTGCTCACAGACCACGATTTGAACACCTACACACAGTCACTGGTCCCTCACTAATCAGTTAATGCAAAAAGGACAAAAGACTCACATCTTTCCACTCTGTCCTCTCCTACTCTTTGCTTGTGAAACATAAAAATAGCCCCCTTTTCTATCCTCCCACATTTGTGAAGTTCAATTGATGGTCATTAGCCCAATCACAAGGCAGCAACTCTGGAGGAACTCAGTGGAGTCATAAATGTGGACAATTGTCCTCAGAAGCACATTGCAAAGCTGTTCTGGCTAACACACTGCGCACCTAACCCGGGAAGTACTCAACAACACCCACGCAATTGGAGGAGAACGCATTCCCCGGCCAGTAACCACAATTTGGTCTGCAGGTGCCTGACCTTCACAAGGAGCCGCTGGAGTGCAACAAGATACAGCAGCCAAGCCCAACAACAATCCCATCAACCCCCTGGGCCATGCTAAGACAATCTGCACCACCACGTGTGAAAATGTCGGCAGGCCACAAGCAGGAATCTAACTGTTGGCTGCAGTGGCACAGCTTTACTGCGAGTTCCTGACAATATAAATGTCTTCTAAACTATATTTTGATTGTAGATTAGATTAGACTCAACTTAACTGTCATCGAACAGTACAAGTACAGTACAACGAAATGCGTTTAGATTCTAACCAGAAGTTATTGTAGGTTGTGATTGTTGTTCTTAGTCTAAGTCTTATTTCAATCTTAATGAGCTTTTATTGTAATAGAAACTATGTAGTGAAAGAGGTCTTAGTCTCAAGGTTAAATTAAACTGAAGAAATACCTCTGCACGCTTCAACTAACCTGATGCTGTACTTCTCTGACTCGGGATGGACTGAATTACGTCCAATTGTAGAGATATTGTCCCCGTACAATGTTCTCACCCCAGCTGTCATATAAGAGAGTTCTAGTTCTTCTAAAAGAACACTGAATAAGTATCATTATCTAATGAAAGGGTCCTCAACTGATTTTGCTTCAGGGCATTTGTTTGTGTATTGATTGTTACTGTCTTATTGGACAAGTTTCTCTTGCAAAACAAACTGTCTCAACAGGCTTTTTCCTGTTTAAATTAGAGGACAAGAAAAGAAATCGGCTACGGTTTTATGTTTTTACAAACCAGACTTGACAGCCATTCATTGTTAGAAAACAGTCATGAAATTGAATTGGCCACTCAGCAATCAAATAACGTGTGAGCAGCTTAAAAACAAGTGTCTATTTAGAAAAATGCAAGTTATGTATATAATTGCAATAAAAACACAATCATGACCCTAATAATGACAATCATAATACTTAATGTACAGAGGTACTTGTCCATGTGTCTAGAAGGCCACAAGGCAACAGAAGGGGCATAAGAATATTTAGGAAATGTTGTCAAAAAACACACCAGCTAAAATAGGGATTCCTAGTTCCGCCTTGCTTCTACAGGACTCAACAGTGTGTGCCAAAAAAATGCTAAATCATTGATCCAAGTGCTCCTTAAATCAGAGTAACTAAGAAATTCTAACTAGCTTTCGTGACATTGTCAAACTGCCATCAGCTCCGGATGACACACAAAAAGCTTCAACAAATTTTTTAATGTGACAATAAAAAAATGTGGTTAATTCAGCCACACTGTTCTGGCCCAAAATGGGAAATAATATGTGTCTGGGTTTATTTCAAAATAAAACTTGATTATTATAATATATTATTTTTTTCTTTACACATGTCCACAACTCAATAAAAATGTAAAATTAAAAAAACTCTGGCGGCCCAAATAGGATTGTGACCCACCAGTTGAGAAACGTGGCTCTACTCAATTTTCTCAGAAATCTGTTCAGAGGGTTTGAGGGGTTGAACACAGGCCGCTTTCTGGTATGGATGTCCGTTGTTGATTTGTAGTTGCCAGTTCAGTGGAATGTGTGATGTGTTGCTTCTCAGAGGCGAACCACATCAAGGCCACCGGGCTGGAACACTGCGCAGGAGGAAACACTAACAGTGGTGGGATTGAACAGAAAGGTGAGACAGTGGACTGAAAGTAGGCCAATTCTAATTGACATCATGACAATAAAGGTCGACGAATGTCCGCTTTCCCTGAAAACACGGGGAAGTCCCAGGTTTTCACAGAAGAGCTAAAATTCAACTCAAACTATAATGCCGTTTTCTAAGTGGCACTACACAATTTTATTTAAGATATCTTTCAGTGCTTATTTTTGGTTTTAGATTCCTGTTGAAGAGATGAGTTTAGATACAACATAGAGGGATCCCAAGTTTAAATAAAACAAAGAGATATCCCAAGTTTAAATACAACAAAGAGATATCCCAAGTTTAAATACAACATAGAGGGATCCCAAGTTTAAATGCAACAAAGAGATATCCCAAGTTTAAATGCAACAAAGAGATATCCCAAGTTTAAATACAACAAAGAGATATCCCAAGTTTAAATACAACAAAGAGATATCCCAAGTTTAAATACAACAAAGAGATATCCCAAGTTTAAATACAACAAAGAGATATCCCAAGTTTAAATACAACAAAGAGATATCCCAAGTTTAAATACAACAAAGAGATATCCCAAGTTTAAATGCAACAAAGAGATATCCCAAGTTTAAATACAACAAAGAGATATCCCAAGTTTAAATACAACAAAGAGATATCCCAAGTTCAAATGCAACAAAGAGATATCCCAAGTTTAAATACAACAAAGAGATATCCCAAGTTTAAATACAACAAAGAGGGATCTTATGTATAAATGCAATTATTTACAAAATTATTGTGACATCTTTTAGAATATTTTGAAAAGTTTCCCATTTAATATGAAACAGTGGTCATAGGATCCTGAAGCTTCTTCTGAAGACCTAAGAAAATGTTCCTGATATTTCCATAATTGAGAAAAAATTTTTACTGAGGTGTATGGTTACCGTTAAATATGAAATAAGATTCTGGGTATTGGTACGTTAAACATAACCAAAAGGCTAGTCTGAATTGTATTCATAACTGTCAAGTTAAAAACACACTATTACATATTTTAGATATTTTAGGTATGTTAAATTCCAAAGGTTTCACACACTATCTGAAACACATTTCCTAGGATTTTAATGTACAGTTCAATTACCAAATAAATGGTTTCATAATTAGTGAAAATCACTTTGAATAGTGAAGGGAAGTTCACCAGATTCAACATACACTCATTTTCACAATTTCTGTTCTTGTAGGTGTTATCCGCTAAACTGTTCTCTTCTTTTCTAAAAAACAGTTTAATAACAGATAATTTTGCTTTTAACATTAGCATGGTTCCAGGAAATAAATGACAAAATGCTTAATGTCTTAGCAGGTAACTCGAAAACATCCCAAACGAACTAATTGTACAGCAGAACCTTATTCTGCAGGTCTGTGCAGGTAAATAATTGTTTATGTTATCCTTAAATACATTGTTTTTAACAACATTAACAAAAACACAGAAATATGGATATATAGGGAAATGTATATTATTAATGCAATAATATTGTAAGATGAGTTGGTTTGGAAGGTTTTAGAGGTATTTTATGTTCAGACAAATTTGATTAAATATAATAATCTTTGTAACAAAACCAAATGAATAAAAATAAATAGTAGAGATCACTGAAGATAAGGCTATATTCAAACAAAAACATGGAACTAAAGACAAAATTATACTGAAACCAAAAGGGGAATTGAGAAATGAATGCAATTTTTGCCAAACATATATTTAAGATGAATCAACACTGTCATGAGAGAAAATAATTTCACATTAAAATCTATGAAGGAAAAGCCCACATTGTGGAGTACTGGCTTTTTTGTAATGATGTTTGAGTTGGTTTGAAGTGTTTTAAAGTATGAGATTCTTTGTTTGTGCCTGTTATGTTTTATTTCTGTGTTTTCTATGAAAATAGAAAACACGCAAATATTACCATCTTTTTGTTTCTGTTTGTTACTTTCCAATCTCATCAACGTAGCTTGTGTCTCTTGTTATTAGCACCACCTGTGTCACACACCCGTTGGGAGTCAGCGTTCCCAACTCAGTCTGTTCAGGTCTCTTCCTAACTTAGTCTGTTCTGTTGTCAGCCTAACTTAGTCTGTTCAGTTCTCAGCTTAACTTAGTCTGTTCAGTTCTCTTCCTAGCTTAGTCTGTTCACTTCTCTTCCCTCGTCATGAGGTATTGTTGCTTATAACTTCTCACTAAAAGCCTGTATACATTTTTCAGTTGACCCTTCATAGTGTATTGACTCTAGCTAACCATGTTGATTATTCTGCCTTGCATTTTTCCCTGTCTTCTTCACTATCCGCCTGCCTAGTGTTTCGGTACATTTGCCCGCCTGTATTGGATTACTGTGTTTGGACCATTTGCCTGCGTGACTACGATTCCTGCCTGAACCCTCTAATGAATCGGCTTGTCACTTTGGGTCTGGGACCAAACCAGTTCATGTGGTTTGATGATTCATGACAAAGCTCGTTTTTAACATTATAATACTTATTTTCCTCATGTGTGTGATGATATCCAATTTCCCTAAACACAAAAATGCAAAGATAAGAAAGATTTGGCAGCAAATTATTCTGAGAGTCCCAAGAGTCTGTAGATGCACTACAGTTAATCTAATGACAATTAACAAATATGTAACTATCTATTTGCCTTAACCCTCCATACCTCCAACTTTAACCCAAACCATAAACAGTCCAATTAAACCTAAACCTAACCCTAAACTAAGCAACCAGTTACTTATCAGCTGATAGTTTGTTGACAGTATTACTATCTACCAAACATCTAGAAATAGAAATTGGAATTCTCAAAATAAAGTGCCACAGAAAATGTATGACTAAAGAGAAGGACATATGTAAACAAATACATGGAAGTAAAAGCTAAACTATACTAAAAAAGGGGAATAGAAAGTTGGATGTATTTCTAGCAAACAGTATATTTAAGATGAATAAACACAGTAATGAAAGAAAGAAAATCACATAAAAAATCCAAGGAAAAGCCCACATTGGCTTTTGTTAGAATTATGTCGGGATTGGTTTAGTGTTTTAACTGTCTTTGTTAACTTGATAACTGAAGATTTTCTAAAACAACAAACAATAAATAAATATAAAAAGATACATTTGAGACGACTAAAGATTAAGCCATGTTCAAACAGAAAGTGGAAAAAATCCACAACCATATTAAAGCATAAAGAGGAAGTGAAATACGAAGGTAAGTCTGGAAAACAAGATATTCAAAATTATGCAAGACTACAATGAAAGAAAGAATTTCACATCAAAATCCAAGAAGGAAAAGCCCACATTGTGGAGCATTGGCATTTTGCTTAACCCCACCCGAATACACAAGCACCTATTGCTTTATTAATAGCTTGAAAGTGATGCAATAAGCCTTTCTTGCCCAGAGGCTCGATAACAGACGTAGACAAAAAGAAAGAGAGAAATACTGAAGGAAAGACTGAGGAATGAAAAGGAGTGGGTGAATTGGGTGTGTGTGGAGTTATGACTATTAAGGTGAAACTGTCAGGTACTGAGAGAGAGGAAGCGAGGAAGAACGCGGGAAATCCAGATGTGCCTGTTGAGATTGTGTGGATTCTGTAATTTTTCTCTAATAAGACGCTGTTCATACCTGCATGCCCGTTCTGGGCTGTGTGTTACCACTTCGGTAACACTGTTTGACTGCCGAGTTAAATTTTGTGTTTGGGTATTTGTATCTTCTTTTGATTGAAAAAACGTTTTCAGTGACTAAAGCATTTTTGTTAAATGCCGCAGCAACAGTATATTGGACAAAACAAATAGACTTCTATTGACAAAAATGCAGCACCTACTCACGGAATTCGCATAACCCAGTCACGCCGTTGTGCTAAAATATGGAAAACAGTGAAATCAGTTTCTAAAGAAAGTTTGGTTCCAATGCCTGAATTGGCTAGTAGGTATAAAGGTAGTTCGAGTATCTATAAATGAACATTCGTACCTACAGCGTCAATCAAAACCTTGAAAAACTTTGGAGGAACCCATAAAACATATGTACTTCTATCTTTATTGCAAATGATGTATTAAAAAACATTTGTATCTTATAGTTGTTTTACGTGCTGTGAGCCCAAATATTAAACATCTTGTTCGTCAAACTCGTAGTGTCTGAACCACAGCCAGTGCTGTTACTATATTTAATATAGTTCTTGGATACTTTTCAAATATATGTTATGAATATAAATGTGAATACACGTTCAAACCTAAATAGAGTTTTCAGAGAATTTTGTTAACCTTTTACCATGTTTTATATTTCTGCATCCATTGACAAATGTCCGTGTTATCAAATGTAATCAGATCTTTTAAAAGCCGCGCTAGGGTTTCAATATTTTTTTTCAATCGTTTAAAGGGATAACTGCTATTATTCCTCCAAAGTAATTGCATTATATTGTAGGCCTATATAAATGTTTTCCCCTTGTGACTTAACGCTCACTATCCCGCTGTATCTAACTGAGCTTCTAGTGTCACACATAGTATGTAAACAATTTCTTGGGAAATTTACACATTCTCTTAAAACACCTCTACAGTGTGTAAAATAAAAGCAAATCAAATGCTTAAAAGTTATGAAAACTTTATTTTCTCAAACTCAAATCTTAATCACAGCGATGTGGTGTCACACACACGGAGACACCCGAGGCGAGTATTGACGTCTGTGGTTTGTTGCAGAGGGACAGAAATACCGAGAATTAAAGCAGATCCTAATCACCAGTGACCTGATTTTCTAATGCTGTACAATATTCACTTGGAGGGAGTGTAAGAGCTTGTGCGTGACTTTAGATATTGTTTTTATATGTATTTACAGACAATTGTTATGATTTAAACATGTTCAAGCTGCTTATATGCTTATTAGAAATACTCTCGAACCTTTTGATCTTGTCAATACTCATATTAATTCAGAAAATATCGTTTTACTAATAATGTACATCGATTTATAAAATTCTGCAGGTTGTAAAAGAGTAACCCCACGTGTCCACTCACACTCTAGACAAAGGCTTCGGCCGATCTAAAATCAATCCATCAGATTAGAGCCTCGTTAACATGATAGAGCAGTAGGATTTACCCAAACAAAGTATGTTTCCATTGTGTACATGGTAATTACTTGATCTTGTCTGATGAGTTATCTTGCTCCGAGAGAGTTAAAACGCGTGGAACGTCCGTGTATTACGGCGTGTTTCCGAGGAGGTTTTTAAGACGCCCTGATTAGAAGTTTTGAGCCACAGCTTCACTGCGCATAGCCCCACCAAGTGGTCAATCCTGATAACAACAAAGGTTCTCAAACAGCTCTGGAACAAAGCTCAGTTCAATATCCTTGATCAAGTCCAGAGCCACCAAACTCCTGATTTCAGCTGTAATCGTCAGCATCACCTTGACATGTAGGCCTAATCAACAGACTCAGCAAGGAATCTAATGGCTAAGTTACAGACGGCAATCAAGAAACTGGGCGATATTTAAAGGTCCATAACAGACTTCAACCAAGGCTCGGCGGAAACGTATTCGGCATTATGGCTGTGTTACGGACGTCAGGCTTGGTGAGGCCTTCTCCCCTGTCCGATTGTCTCAGTCTGGGCTGGAACCTGCGAGGCCTCTGCTTATCAACACACCTGTACATTAGCACATTTTAATGCATTAATTTATAGGCACCACATCACTTATATTTGTTATATTTAAGGTTTATTTTCATACCGTCCATATTCCAATTTCTACATTCTCTGGAATTTCTGCTTGGCCGTATCGTTTTATAATTTTCTTCGTTTGCTTTGTATGAGCTATTTCCAAATGCCTACTGTGTAGATCTTGCGTGCCATGTCACAAGGATGTTCGGAATGACGCTATCTTATTCAGTGCATTTGATAAATAAAAGACTCTGACCACTCTCTTGAAAACATTTCACTCGGTTAAGCCATACCCCTTTTGAATGGCCCCATCCACAACAATTCTGTGGAGCTCTGGAGATATCTGCATATTCTTAGCACTGATACTCCTGCTCATGTCCAGTATTAGATAAGCTGTACATAATCTTGAAATATCACCATGGTAAGGCTGTAAAGCTATAATCACATTATATAACCATAATGAAAATGATTTGTTCCCAGACTGGCCATTCGCTTGGTCTATGCAAAAAGAATAACTTCGTTTATTGAAAGTTAAAGCCACCATATATTATTTATTTTGTGCGACAGACAAAAATAAACTCAGCCTTTTCCAAAAAAGATATATTTGGCTGCCAAGACACCTGACAGACAAATACCATCTGCGCGCTTCCTCTGGCCTCTGGGCGCGTTCATGAGACACCTATGCTTTCCTAGCAACCACACACAAAATCGAAGACCAGCCTCGTTTTACCGTATGGCAGCGTGTATATGCATGGGTTTAACTTCAGGTTTATTGTGGCTGTTTTACACATTCTGATATAGTTGTTCAATTAAGTAATTTAACGATTTTACAAATGTTGGTAATTGATTATTAACATGTCTGTCATCATGACAGTTTGTTACGGATTCATTTAACGCCTGGGCGAATATTTTTGTCATTTTACGGTATTGGGTTACCGGGAGTGACTCCACAACACCGACAGACACACACAATGGTTTGACAGACTGGACTGGTACAATATAACTATCCTTCCACTGCATAGCCGGCATTTTAATACTGCATAGTTGCCGTAGCTGGCTCATTGGCTAGCCATGACATGATTTAATGACGGCAACTATGCCAATGCAGTGTTTACTGATGCTTTCTGATTCAGATTTCTGCCGAAGCTGCTTTATCTCGATGTAGCTAGCTTTGCTAACACTTCTATTCTTTTTGCAGACATTTGCTAACATTCGCTTGTCAGCCTCCACGTTTATAAATAACGAGCCAGCAACACCGGCAGGGAACAGATTTTTCTAACGTTATATAGCGGACTTCCAAGGAACATGGAAACAACAATTGACATTAACCATATTTTCCCCGAAAGGATTACAGTTTTGGATCAGACCCTAATGGCAAGTCGAAAATTTTCGGGAAGGTAATGAAATTGTGGCTTTATGCAAATTTGCTTTTCATTTTGTCTCATTCATTCTTTGCAATAAAATGTGTTTGAAGACAATCTCTTGAAGCCTCCGCCCAGTCAGCCAGTTTCATAGTAGTGTGCATGACGTCATTTGCTATTGTATTGACCATCAGTCAATCCTTCCGGTGTGCTAATGCACAGTGGCAGCTGGCACTTAGCTGGCTAGGCAAATTGCTGAAAGTGCTATTAGTCAGAGCTAAAAGTAGCCATAAATATATTTCATAGAATGGTACAGATTAGTCTATTTATAAAAACAGACTTACCACTTTAGACCAATAGAGTACTCCGTTGGCCTGCAATATGCATGAACCAATAGATCTTCACGTTGATTAGCTGATTTAGTGTGACATGAACCAACCCCCCATCTCATCTGTTCACCTTTATCATTTTTTTCTGCATTCATTTATTTTAGGTCAGATCTCCAACCGCAAATTGCAGCCGTTATTGATGAACTTGGAAGAGCTTCGGCCAAGGTGTGTACCCAGGCTTCGACGTGCTTGCGTGCGTGCGCTGTGCGTGTATATCACAAGGTTATCACTGGATTGTCTTCCCCTAGGCCCAGCACTTGACAGCCCCAATCACGAGTGCGTCAAAGTTGCAGACCAACAAGCACCATCTCTACCTGATCAAGGATGGGGAAAGCAAAGGGTAACACTTCCTCCTTACAAAATTTGCGTTGCGTGCGCAGCTTCCCGTTCCTGTTTTCTCTATCCCCTCTTTGTAACGCAGAAATGCTGTCATGTGAAAAAGTAAAGAAGTATAACCTCTGAAAAGTGCAGTTGTTTTTCCCCCAAAATGTTTTGATTCATGGTTGTGTAATCCACACTTTCACACCCTTGACTGATCCATGTAACCTAAACAATTTTCACAGAGAGATTTTACTTAGCAAACGTTTATTCATAAAATAAAATCACCAGAAATGCAAGTTAATAGTTCAAAGAAAAACCAAGTAAACACGTAGCTTAAATAACTGGTGTGGCACCTTTGGGTGACTTGGTGTAATGTAGCCATTTCTTCTAACTGTCTATCGGTCTCTGAACAGAGAGGAATGTTTGCTAACTTTTTCCAGCCGCGAAAATGACTTTGTCATGTCTGAGGGTATTCTTGAATGCATGTCACACTTTAAGACCTCCCCCCCAGCATTTGACAGATCTGTCTTTTGACTCAGCCATTCCATCACCCCCCCCCCCCCATAATGCAACCTCCTCCGTGCTTTACAGTTGGCATTACATTGCACTGTTCAAAGGCTGTGTTTCCTTTTCAAAATGGATTGTTTCAAGAGAGGCCATTAAATCCCTTTGTTATACTCTTAACCCCTCCCAGGCCCATGCACATTTAATCTTTCTTCTGGATTGGTCTTTTGATCTGGGCATGATGTGTTTCCACACACCCAAATGGTTAAGACCAAACCGGACCAACTAAAAACCAACATTTCCACAAGACGAAATTGCATTTCTGTTTATTTTAATTGCATGAGTGGTTTCAAAGTAAACACTTTTTTTGTAAATTATTTGTTAAATTGGGTTTCCTTTATCAATGAATGTGGTTGGAGTATAGCACAAATATACATGTGTCCAAATATGTAAAAAATTCCAGGAGGTGTATTTACTTATCCCACGGGTCGTGTAACTGGCAGCCTATCCCTTCACAGAGTAGATTAGAAAAGTTAATCATCATATAATGAGGCAACTCAATGCAGTGTTTTCCTGCCTTGGAAAAGAGAAGTTCAAGCATGTGCTTGTTAGCATCCTACAGAAGTCGAAGCTTCTCAAGGCCACCCGGGAACTCCCAGAAAATGTTATCTATTTTTAGCTTTGTTGCGGTAATGAGTCATGATGTCATGAAGGAGGTGTATTTGTTAGTGGATTTATGAGGTCAGAGTATATTTTTTTACATTTGGTTTTGCACGGCAACACCTCCACAGTCCACCACTGGATAACTGTAAATTGTCAGGAAAGGTTTGAATGGAATGTTGATGCTCAGTGGCAAGATTGTAATTGCTGGATGTCATATTAAGAACCCACCTATTTCTACAATGTGTCTTATGATAATATTGTGATCTTGACAACACTGTTAGCCTCACGCCAAACGTTGAACAAGGACCAAAATACTAATTTGGTCATGACAAAAGGTCTGAATACTTCTGTACGTGAGATATTTCCCTTTTTCATTTTCAAGAAATTGACAGACATATAAACTAAAAAACAGTTTTTCCTTGGCCAATATATGGTGTATTGTGTGTAGATTCATGTAATAAATACACACGTTTAATGCATTCTAAGTTTAGCATATAACAAAATGTGGACAAAATGTCTACTTTACCAAGCCACTGTACATGCAGTAGGTTGTACCACATGATCTGAGCACTATCTGCGGTATGCACTTTGTCTTTGTATATAAGTATCATCACATTTGGTGTCATTTATCTCTCTGGAAATACAGTATCACCTAACAACGTGTAATTGATTGATTTGGCCTCTTTGCCCCCCCCCCCATTGTATATCGTTTATTTCGAGTACTCCATGTCTCACTTGGTGTTGTTTTGCACTCTGTCGGCTTCCTGTGTCGATTTAAAGGTAAAATAACAAACGGTGCATTTTTCACGCTGTGTTTCTACACCTATTGTGCAATTCGTCC
>JACXGJ010008057.1:16870-28496 GCA_016801105.1 Esox niger | reverse complement strand
AAAAACACCTGCTGCCTACAGTCAAATTTGGTGGTGGTTCCATCCTGCTGTGGGCCTGTGTGGCCAGTGCAGGGACTGGGAATCTTGTTAAAGTTGAGGGACGCATGGATTCCACCAAATATCAGCAGATTCTGGAGACCAATGTCCAGGAATCAGTGACAAGGCTGAAGCTGCGCCGGGGTTGGATCTTTCAACAGGAGCTAAACACTGCTCAAAATCTACTAAGGCATTCATGCAGAGGAACAAGTACAACGTTCTGGAATGGCCATCTCAGTCCCCAGACCTGAATATTATTGAAAATCTGTGGTGTGATTTAAAGAGAGCCGTCCATGCTTGGAAACCATCAAACCTGAATGAATTAGAGGTGTTTTGTAAAGAGGAATGGTCCAAAATACCTCCAACCAGAATCCAGACCCTCATAGGAAGCTATAGGAAGCGTTTAGAAGCTGTTATTCCTGCAAAAGGGGGATCTACAAAATATTGAGTTATTTTATTGATTGTAGTGCCCAAATTTATGCCCATGCCTAATTTTGTTCGAACAATCATTGCACACTTCCTGTAAATGGTATATACTTCGTTTCACTTCTCAAATATCACTGTGTTTGTCTCCTATATGACATATTTAACAGATTTTTTTTATCCTAAGAACCAACGATTTATGAAGGAAAATCATGGACATTAACAAGATTGCCCAAACTTTTGCAGACCACTGTATTTCCTCTCCAATACACATTCAGCAAGACATCATCTGTAGACCTCAGTATCCATGGGGGGAGTGTCCCACATTATCTCAGAAGATGACTTCCAATTACACTTATACTGTACATTTATTTTAATCTCTGACGCAAATCTGGCATCAAGACTTATCTAAATGTAATGGTGTAAAAACACTCTTTGTCTTTCTGTCTGTCTGACTGACTCTCACTGTCTTTGTGGCACTTTCTGTTTTTGTCGATTTGTCTGTCTGTCTTTGTCTATGTCAGCCTGTTAGGCTGTGTGTCTGAATGTTAGTCTTTGTCTTACTGTCTGCCTGTGTATATGCACTGTATGTATGGCGCTGCCACAGTCCCGTAAGAGAAAGGTTCTCTATTGAGCATGCTTTCCAGAAGAGGAATAGGTAAGTCTGGGAATCCATCTCTGTGATCTAATGATCTGTCCATTATGTGTCTATCTCTCTCAAGAAACACACTTTGCTCTCCAGCTGGCCAGAAGGTGAAAACAGATTAAAAAAAAAAAGTAATGCAGTAGCAGTTAATTGACGAAGAGTTGACAGCAGGGCATCAAGGTACACTGTATAAAACATGCTTGTTCTCTTTTCCTACACACATTTTTGATCACATTATATTCTCCTTTTATTTGGCTTTCTCTTTCTTTATAAATAAAAGGTTTTTCCTCTCATTCCATTTCTCACACTCTACCTATCCCATTCCTCCCCCTGTGAAGTGCTGGGGTATGTGTTTTTATTAAATCTAGAGAGTAGTTGACATTCAGATGAAGCTGGCAAAGCTAAATCAAGGGACGTAGCTTAAGCTGCTTGTTTTATACACAAATAACTGCTTATTGAAATGCTGCTCTGGAACGTGTGCAGCAATATTACATATTATTCTTGTGTGTGTTGGTATGTGTGCCCATGGGTGAACGCTGTGTGTGTGTGTGTGTGTGTGTGTGTATGTGTGCTGTCTGTGTTTGTTTGCGTGTGTTTACACAAATTCTTATCAAAGTGAGGAACGTTTATAAAGTTAAGCTGTTTTGGCAGTTTCTTATTAAATAAGATTAGATTACATTGGAAATTTGGTTTAGGTTTAAATTAACGTTAGGCTTTATGAAAGAGATTTAGGATTAGTAGTTAAGGTTAGGCTTAGGTATGTAATGTAGGGTTAAAGTTACATTTTCGGCTTAGTTTAGCTTAAGCGTTAGTGTTTTGTTTACAGATACGTTTTTGAATACAACTGAATATTATTTTCCTTATTGTCATAGGAATTTTTGCATATTTGTGTTTCTGTGTATCCTTGGAGACAGAGCAACATGAATGCAGGGATAGAAAGGCTACAGAAATTGTTAAACCAAATAATCCTGAAGGGATCGGCCTGTTCCACCTCTTAGATGGGAGCTAAAGCCCATGGCACATTTTGCAGAGGGTGCCAAATTCTTGGCCCCGTTCAGAAGTTCAACTTGCTCGTCAGATTTGGTGGCAGAGGAGGACCGTGTGGGGCGGAAAGCTCTCAAATTTCCGGCGCCCTAATTGAGGTTAAGCTGAAACCATAGACTATAATCTAGGTATGAAAGAATGGCCCGATTGCATACGCCGGTGGGTTCATACACTGCATTCTCAGCTCAAGGTTTTTAATGAAGAAGAAACATAAGCTAATGTTTCAGAGGAAACTCACTTTGTGGTGTGTTTAAGAACAGAGTGTGTGACCCATTCACACACACACACACGCTCACAGGCACCAATGCAGACCCACATAAATGTATCTGAAAGATTCGTATGAAGCCTACGTGGGATTTCTGAAGCATTAATGTCAACTCTTTTTCCTCAGGGCGCCGTCGTTTCTCCAGTCGTGGAACTCCAATTAGTCACGACGAGTCATTTGGAATTTTCCCTCAGAGAGTCAGAGCGGTTACCAAGATGGAAATGTCCATTCAAGCTCTTCTTTACCATCTGAGCTGTGACACACACGCAAACACTCACATAGCCACAGAAACACACACAATCTGATAATATTCCTCTTGACAGCCTTTCCTTGGGTTTCACTTCCTGTCCGTCAAAGGTGTTTAATGGCATAACTGCCGGCCCAGGAATATAGAGAGTTGGCAGAGTTATTAATGCACACACACGTAATCACACGCGCGCACACTCATACACCAGAAGATGTTTTGTGCTGTTCTCAGGGAACAATCAATTCTTTTATTGAGTCTGTTTTCTCACTTCTGTAATGTATTCCATTTGTCGTCTCTTTTACCATCCAGGGAGGTCATGTCCCAAAGTTGTCAAGATCATTTTGGCACAGTGTGTGTTTGTGTGTGGGTGTTCCTCTTTCTCACATGTCTTTCCATGACACTGCTAGTTCTGCAAAGCACCAGTGGTGGTTTGGTAAAGTAACGTACCTCTACAAAGGAACTGTTAGGTAATTCAAGGTGTTGTTGGACTCGAGCTGTTAGCAATCTTTCCAGAGTTCCCCAAAGCTACAGTGAGTGAGTGTGACTAGAAGACACAAAGTCTGCTTTATTGAAGAGATAGGAGAAAGCATGCTTGCTTATGTTGATGATACTATCAGGGAATGTCAACCTGATCAGATAGTTACATACAGACGGAGAGCAGATGGAGAGGAAAGAAGCTTGGCAATGCAAATGCAAAGTTTCTGCCAGTTTCTGGGCAGGAGTCCAGACATACCACACACCCACACACACATACATGCCCACACACACACACACACACACACACACACACTTGCACACACACACACACACATACACACACATACACACATTCACTGGCCTATAACCTCTTAGCGTGTTATGATGGTTTGCTTTGTGGGTTTTAAGGGGATGTTTGCCTTGGCCACCTCTACCTGCCTTTTGTGGATCTCCAAGGTTTCTCTGGTTGCGCTTGTACTGTGTGTCCTCATTTTACTATACTTGTGGGGACAAAAATGTATCCCAGCAAGGAGAGTAAAACAAGGAAAATTCAACCTTGTAGAGACATTTTACAGGTCTCAGTAAGATAAAAGGCTATTTCATTTTAGTAATTTAGCAGATGCTCTTATCCCACTCCACTAAGAGTAAATAGTAAGGGCATACCTGTCCTTTCTGTAAATCAAACCCACAACCCAGGCATTACAAGCACCATTCTCTACCTTCTGAGCCATACGGGACCTATTTTAGGCTCAGGGGTTAGATTCAGACTAAGACATACAATTAGGGTGAAAGGTTTGGATCAAGCTTAGTTGCTAGAGTTAGGTTGGAGTTTGAGAAAAATACTCCAATTCAAAGTATTTACGGGTGTGTGGGTGTGTTACAACAGTTAATTCAGAGAGCCCTATCAGTCTCCCGGCACTGTCTTCTCCCATCTCTATTCCCTATAATACATTCAGTCACTCACACGCAGAGAAGATGAAGGATGTCTTTTTTTCATGATTCGTGAAACCAGTTCAGTTGATGATGTTAATGTTAATGTGGAGGAAAGCTAGAAGATCCAAATGGCTCTGAACTCATGTGAAGTAAAGCAGGACTATTTTGTATTGAGTTCACTTTTTAATGTCCTTCCAGTCTGGAATAGGTCAACAGAGATTCTTCATTGGCTGTTTAAACAGGCAGCCGAGATGTGTTATTTTTGACAGCAAATAGCCTTTGGAGCAGTCTGATCCGATATTTTGCCTATAACAAGCATATAACAAGCACAGAATATGTCGATATGGCTGCTTTTATGCAGGTTTCACCTACATTGGGAGTTTTTTGGTTTTCTTTTTTTGCCACTAATCATTTAGAAAGATATATTTTTCATAGAGATTAGTCAAAAGAAGCTCGGTAAAATAATTGAATAGAGACCAGAATTGGGGTGCCTGTTTCAAGGCAGCTGAGGATTGTACAGAGTAGAAGAAGACATGCATTTCATTTTAGATTACGATGTAGAGCAATCAGTGGGTATGGCATATTCAAACTCAACTCTGGACCATGAATCCAGTTCCACTCCATTTTTCTTATTGCAACCTCCTAATCGAAGACCTATTTATTGTACCCACCTGGGACACCAGGTGGGTACAATTAATGATGAGGTAAAACAGAAAACCACCAGGCTCTGGACCTTGTAGGGTAAGAGTTGATACCCCTCGTACGGTGTGAGAAGATTCTTTGTCTTCTATTACCCTTCTTTCCCTATTTTCATTCTCCCTGTGTGTGTGTGGGTGTCTGGATGAAAGTTGTGAAGCCTGTAATAACTTTGCTTTCATTGTATTGTGTGCCTGGTGAATCCAGACCCACTCATCCACCACTAATAGTTATTCTTCCTGGCACACAGTGTTGCGTTCTTGGGCGCTAACTCACTCTTTGACTCAGTCTTTCACTCATTCAAGAGCAATTCTCTGTTATGACTACGGGGATACATTTGTTTTAACACCCAGCCTCCGCTAAAAGTAAATCCCCTAACCTAAACCTGTTTCATGAATGGCCTTCTCTGCAGCAGACCTCTGGTTTTCGGTCATGCTGAAATCTAGCCACGGGCTGGAGGTGGAATGTGTGTGTATGGGCGGTTTGGGGAGGGGATCAGGGGAGAGGACATCTGTTTCGCGTGTGTTGAAGACACCTCCAGAGACGCAAGTCAAGGCAGGATACCCATGATCAGCGGAGAGAAGGCTTTGATCAGAAATCAGAGCTGACCGAAGCAGCCTGCCCCCCCCCCCCACACACACACACACACACACACACACACACACACACACACACACACCTCCTCCCCCCTCATGTACCCCCCCTCCCACTTCTCTTCCCCTGCCTTCTAAAACACCCTTTCCCAACATCCTCCTATTTCTCTGTGTTCCTCTGACTGCGAACCCAGCAGCATTAGTGTTGATTGCTGTACATTGGGATGTCGCCCCATGTAGAAAGACAGCGATGCGGAAGACAAACACAGCAGGCTTTGATGTTGTTGACTTAAGAGGCCCTTTTCTTGGCCCAGACTCACGGACTACATACTAAAGTGAACCAGATTATGACAATCTGTGTGTGTGTGTGTCTGTGTGTGTGTGTGTGTGTGTGTGTGTGTACCTGCTTGTACCATCCCAGGCCTCCATCCATCCAGACTGTCTCATGCTAACGCCAACCAGCTGTGATGCAGACAGACAGACTGATTGACTGACTAATTGTGATTGACTAATTGACTGACTGGTTGAATTATTGACTGACTGACCGACTGTTAGAATGCTTTGCTGTCTGGTTGACTGACTCTCTTCTTTTCCCCAATGGAGTTTTGCTGAATGTACTTTTTATTTTGTTTTATTACCAATCAAAGTAATACATGTACATAATGGTTGCTTCATATAACTGGAGATAAAGGCAAAACATCCTCTGTAAACATCCATTGTTCACGGTTACATTCTTAATAGTTTACCCAATCGACCTCAGCTCCAACTCATTTTGTTCACAGGTCAGCTCATCTTTCCCAGCAATGTGTTATTATGTTATAGTTTTGATGTTGTCTCTCTAGTACTTGAACCATCCTAGTACTTGCCCCCAAAATAAAATATTTTTCCCAAGACCATATCAACATTACATATTAGTTCCAAAACATTTTCACCAAAAGGAGTGACCATTTCATTAAGCATAAAATTCTTGAAGGAATGTTTCTTTCCTTTTGCTTCTGTTTGGCTAAAAGTTCCACAACTAAATGTTTTGCTTGGCTCAAAAATTCCTGAAATCCAAATAGTTTGTGTTTAATTTTGCTTTGTTTAAAGTTGTCTCTGTTCATGGGGATTTCTATTCTCATTATGTTTTTAATGTTACTAATTGAATCAGCCGTCAGCACATTTATTCTCTCTCATCTAGTATGTGTGAATTCGGTAATAAGGAATGTCTAAAACCAACATTTATAAGATTATTATCTGGACATTCATGCTCTCATATTTCTTAATTTTTTCCTGATATTTCTCATCCCAAATATAGTGTTGCAGTAATATGAGCAACATGGGCCAGCACCAGGATTGGAATTTCTTGTAAAAGAGAAAACATGCTTTCAATGTATTCATTATCATGCATGAAAATATTTGCAATTGCAAATTTGTCTCTTTTCTTCAGGCAATATTTTCGGCCGAACTGGGTGCCGATGAGGGGGAGAATCTGGAGGACATTCAGCAGCAGAACCATCTCCAAAGCCTGGCGGCCTCCACCCCATCCTCCCAGAGACCTCGTCACCGAGGCTGGTTCCAGGGAGTTCTACCAAAACCAGAACCAGATGAGGACCCTGAACCCTTTATCCTGGACCTCAGGAACTTCCCGGAGCTGGCCAACGCAGACCTGGGCTCTCACAACCCTAACATTCAGGTATGACCTTATACCTAAGGCCGGGTGTTTTATGAAAGCACTTTGTGACAACCGCTGATGTAAAAAGGGCTTTATCAAATACATTTGATCGATTGATTGATTGACCTAACCTGCAATCATAGTTCAATTAGGACACAATCCACAACCCTAACACACAGCAACTTTATGAACTGTGCGTGAACGCAAGGAGAATGCACGTTACTGAGCAGGTGAACCCATCCACACCAAGGTCATGGTTAGCACGTCTCTTCGGGGACGAGATGCAGCTCTTTTATGTTTGGCCGTCTAAACTTTTTGTCTTTGAAATGTTCTAGATGTCGTCATCTCTGTTGTCAGACCAAGTGCCAATCCCATTTAGAAAGTGTTTGAGACAACGGACATGGATGAAATCTACACAGCCGGTTGGCCGCGCGCTTAGAGGCGGAAGGTGGTTTTCATTGCTTCCATTTGAAAGTATGAGGGATTAAAGAAAAGGAAACCATTAAGGAGCTTTGGGAGAACATACTATCTCTTCACACAGAAGAAGCTTATTGTCATTATTTTAGCTAATTATCACTGTCGTAATATCCAGTAAGTGTTTTTAATGTTTTGGGGTTGTGGTGATGGGAGGTTTATGTAGCAGAGAGATGTTTAAAGAGGTTTATAGAATGCACTGAAATCGCAGGAAGATGGATTCAAACCTGTGCTCGACCATTCTAGACCATTACAATCTAGCTTAGGCAAAGATGACTGTCTAGGCTTGCTTAGTTACTTTAATAATCTTTATTCACAGCAAAGATCTCAGGTGTTTTTCAGTTGCAGCCCGTAGAGAATTGCTACACTGCACAGGATTACCATGAACTTTACACACACATGCATGCAAACCTTCCATATAAAATATGACTGAACTATACTTCATTCTTTCTGTCTGATGGGAATGCAATTATTGACAGCCAATTTATTCTGCGACAAGCTATTAATGCTGGTTTCGTGATCCAGCTAGCCTGTAAAATGTGAGCCATGCTGAATGAAGCCTGGTTGACAGCTTTTTCTCCCAGGGCTGCATGTTAGAGTAAATTAGAAGCATTGTAAGTGTTCCTTTAGGTCAGTTGAAAGGATTGTATGCTTTCAGTAAATGTTAGCCATTGCTTAAGAATGGGTGGTTTGGTACGTGTTGTCAAAAATTGGAGACAACCTAGCGGAAAGGATGAAGGTCATCATATAGTGTCACTCACTGTGGTGAAATGCGTTAGTGTGAGGCCAGAATTCAAACTGACTGCAGGTTCTAGGTATTACAGCTTTTAAAGGTAGTTTCTGATCATATTGAATATTGAATATTTAAAGGACAAACATAAAGTGTAGACATGTTGCTAGTTGCATTTCACACATAGTTTTAACTTCAGGTCTCATGATGACTAAACAACCAGACACAGGAGTGTCTGTGTCAGTCATGTAAATCACGCCTCAATGTCGGCTCAATAAGGTTTGGATAAATAAGAATTGGAAGTCAGTCAATTCAGGAATTAAACTGAAATGCAATGATTGCAAAAAAATCAAAGATTCCAAAATGATATTTAGCAATTTCAAACTCAAATCACATTCTGAACTAAGCAATTTCAGTAAGTTTTGACCCAGACCCTGGCGCACACACAGTTGATTTCCTTATTTGGTGCTGGCACCAAGGCAGAATTTAATAGGGTTGAATAGACTGTTTTGCTCTTTTGGTGTTTCATATCTGATCGCTGCTACTGTACCAATCATACTGTGAGCGGCTGGCCAACAGTAGAGTTTAAAAGGGCTCTCTGTTCTCCTTGCATTTCATTAAGTTGGTCATTCATCTCTTTAATTTCTTTCCTGCGATTATTATAAGAGGCTGCAGTGACTCCAGAATGAGAGGGGGATGGGTTGTGGTTCTAAAGCTGATTGTGTCCCGCCAAAATGCATGCAAACACACACGCAGGCACACGCTCGCGCGCACACACACACACACACACAGCCTGCCTCCTCCCATCTTTCTTCACAGCTGTTTCGAGTCGGAGCGGCCTCTTAAATTACCCCATGCGAGACCTTTACAGTGGTGCGTTTCAAGTCTGCCATGATGTTCAGACATCCGCATGGGGTTTAGGGAGAGGGCAGAGAAAAAGAACAGAAAGCAGCCAAATCTAAGAGGTGAAAGGTCAGTGTATTATTTTAACAAGGTTTTTTTAATGTGCTTCTCAAGCGCACCAGTTCTGAACTGTCTTAAAAGTACTTTTTTTATAAGGAGAAATAAATAAAAATGAATGACTTTTATTTTTAGTATTATTATGGAGGTTTTATGTGTGCAAGTGGATTTGAAAGGAAATTAAGTTAGACTTCAGGGAAAAATTGACATAAGAAAAGTCCAGGTATCCAGAAATTGAAAACGCCTCCTTTTTATAGGCAAGGAAAATGTGTTCTTCGTCCAAGTGGGATTGGGCCATCCTTTAAGTCTATAGAAACCAGACAAAGCTATTTGGTTTTATAAGTCTTTCTTTGGGAGCCAGCGGCTAATATCCTCAGTTGCTTTAGTGGGCCTTTTACCTTGTAATCACGTCGGTTGGAATTCATAGGTTTTGACTGCGGAGGGTCATTGCGTGACAAACTGAGCGAACCGTACCAAAGTGTACTGGTTGGCAATGGTGACGTGAATGCAAAAGCTGAATAGAACAAAGTACATGAATATTTCTGTCTTGAACATACACAGGCACATAATCTCTCATAGACAAAGTAAACATAAACTAGGACAGCGAGTCTCCACCTCTCACTCAAAATACTGGGGACGGTGTTCTTAGAGTTGGGAAGAACACTATGGTTTGAAAGGGGCATAACACTGGATGTGGCTGTCCTTTAGATCCGCTGCTATGTACAGCATGAGTCACAGCATCTAATGGGTTGTAGTTGGGCCTAATTCACTTCCTCCATTTACCATTTAGTAGAAATACGTGTCACATTCAATAGGCAGTGGTTTAAAAGAGCACAGTCCCAATTCAAGCAGTTGACAAGCAGTGTCTTGGCTATTGCCTCTATTTGCCACAGTGTCTTCTACTGTGTGGTGGTAAATAAAAAATCTGTTCTGTCCTCATGCAAGGTACTTCAGTTTCTCCAAGGCAATTAATGGATAACCCTTCGCTGTGGCTGCTCACAGCTTTGCACATTTCCATTTCAACCGAAGCAGTCGTACAGCCTTTAATGCACATAAGCACCCACTTCACCAGTGCTGAAGCAGGGGTTGATATAGACGATATGTGTCCGAGAGGCATTTGGCAAGAAGCTATGATTCGCTTGTCCTAATGTGTGCCTTTTGCCGGTGGGTTGTCTTTGTAAACAGTGGGAGCTGCTATCACATGGTCACTACAGTAGAAGCACAAACAGCTATTTCTTTGTCTGGACCTGCAGGCTCGTGTCAGAGACAGAGACAGGAAGGCAGTCTATCAGTTGATCTCTCTCTCTCTCTCTCTCTCTCTCTCTCTCTCTCTCTCTCTCTCGCTCTCTCTCCAACCTCACACCACTCTTCTGCTTCTTGTTCCTTCTATCTCTCCCTTTCCAACCTGCTTCTACTTCCATCCCTCTATCCATCGCAATTCTCCTGCACTTGATTATGCCCTCAATCCATCTTCCCAGCTCCCCCTCTCCATCCCCTATCTCTGTAACCACCATCCTTCCTTCTCCCTTCATCACACATGTCTGGAGCCATGCTGTCTCCAAACCTGCAACGCTGCACCACTGCAAAAACTCCACTGACGGCACCTCAAAACTCCACTGCCTTCCTCACTACCCACCTGCACACCCGGTTCAGACTGGCCCGATTGGCATCAGTAGCATTGTTGGGATGGAACCCGGAGAGGAGGGGGCGTATGTTTGCAATGGTAATGTTAGTGGAATGGTAATGTTAGTGAAATGGTCATGTTAGTGAAATGGTAATGTTAATGGACTGGTCATGTTAGTGGAATGGGAATGTTAATTGCTGGTCATGTTAGTGGAATGGTAATGGTAATGTTAATGGACTGGTCATGTTAGTGGAATAGTAATGTTAATGGACTGGTCATGTTAGTGGAATGGGAATGGGAATGTTAATGGACTGGTCATGTTAGTGGAATGGGAATGGTAATGTTAATGGACTGGTCATGTTAGTGGAATAGTAATGTTAATGGACTGGTCATGTTAGTGGAATGGGAATGGGAATGTTAATGGACTGGTCATGTTAGTGGAATGGGAATGGTAATGTTAATTTGACTGGTCATGTTAGTGGAATTGGAATGGTAATGGACTGGTCATGTTAGTGGAATGGGAATGGTAATGTTAATGGACTGGTCATGTTAGTGGAATGGGAATGGTAATGTTAATTTGACTGGTCATGTTAGTGGAATTGGAATGGTAATGTTAATGGCCTGGTCATGTTAGTGGAATGGGAATGGTAATGGACTGGTCATTTTAGTGGAATGGGAATGGTAATGTTAATGGACTGGTCATGTTAGTGGAATGGGAATGGTAATGGACTGGTCATTTTAGTGGAATGGGAATGGTAATGTTAGTGGACTGGTCATGTTAGTGGAATGGGAATGGTAATGGACTGGTCATTTTAGTGGAATGG
>JACXGJ010008057.1:0-16770 GCA_016801105.1 Esox niger | reverse complement strand
AGTGGAATGTTAACGGTAATGGCCTCGTCATTTTAGTGGAATGTACATGTTTGTAACAGGAAAGTTAGTCATGGTATGTAAGTGAAATTGTAAGTAATTTTGTCTGAACCTATATCAGAAACATCATCAGTTGTTTAAATAGATGTGCTTAAAAATCTCTTGGTGGTGTCCTTGAATGTGACAGCTTGGGTCTCTGAATGGTGCAACAGAGATGCTGCCACATAGTTAGCTTGGCCTTAATAACTAAATTGGACATCATAAAATTGGGAGGAAAAATTGGAGGAAATGAAAGTGGGAAAATGGTCCATGTGTGTTCGAAACATCAAGCTTCTTTTACAGTGGTGTTACACATAAGAATCTGGGATTGTCAGGCATTAACGCATCACATTTAAAAGAGACTGAGAATAGTAGTGTTTTATCAAAGTTAGATATGTTGTTTGAAAAGTAATTTGTAAAACTTTGTGTGAGTTTAGAACAGGTTTTAACATAATGTTAATAGATTGGTCATGTTAGAAGGAATGGTTATGTTAGTGGAATGGTAATTTTAAAAAGGGGAGTCTAGTTTTTAAAATGACATTGTATTTTTTCAGCTGCAATTTTAACTCGGTTTGTGAGCACTATTCATCCCAGGACAGAATTTTCAGTGATTTCCACCTAAATTTGGTCTCTTATAAAATCCTCAATTTGGATATGACACTTTGGGCTACAAATGAATAACCCCTACACTTAACCTCATCGGATTCTTATGATTTTTTCTTAGTGGTACATATACGTTTCAGAGAGGGTAAGCATGTCCAATGGCATTTCAATGCAAAAATAAATAACAAGGAACATGTTTTCCTATTCCAGTCACATGTTCAGTGTTTTTTATGTTTTTGTACATATAGTAATGATACAATTCTTTACCTTTTGCTGTAGTGTCTTTAGTGTGCTTTCTATATATGGCAGTGCTAGCATTTGAATGGTGTTTTCAACCTGGCTGTGGTTACAAAATCTGATTTGTGGCCTTTGGTTGTGGGGTACTGCAGTCAGGGCTATTTACTATAATGTGAAAAAGTACTGTGTCCAATAATTGCTGGCCATCAACTGCCTCACAGTCTGTGACTTAATGTTTGCTGCCCAAATGGCAAACTACTCCCTATATAGGCATTTGACCCAATAGCCTACATAGTACATTCGCTTTGACCAGAGTTCCATAGACCATGGTCAAAAGTTGTGCAGTATATAGGGAATGAGGTGCTATTTAGGACACAGGCTGTTAGTCTTTGTAAGATTACACAAGTAACTGTGTTGAATGTTGCTCTTGGCAACAACGGCCTGAGGCAATTTACTTGATGATTCTGTTGCAGTTTGCTGAAGATGATTGTCAAGTGTAAAATCACACCCTCAATTGTAGAAAGGTTAACTATATTTTAAACCTTAATCTGATCTTATTATCAGTTGAATAAATATTTAATTGGTACTATGGCTTTCAAATGATAAAATAAAATGATGATTCATTAAATTCTTTTCTGGGATTAATGAGTATAAATTGTTTATCATTTGCTCAGATCATACTAAAAACATTCCATTTAAAAAACAGTGCTAGGTGTTAGAGGCATACTGTGCTTTGAATGTAAGGGATGCAGACAACTGTATCGGAACATGTCTAATATGTATCCAAATATTTTTTATCTGTATGAGAATATTTTTATCCTGTATCAGCTTGTTTTCATGTTTTTTTATAATTATTTATTAAACACAAGTCATTTAGCATAAAACTATTAATGTTCAGAATATCGAAGTAGGCCAACCTCTCATCAATATCCTTGTAGTTGACACTATTATTCTGTGTATTGTGTTTATAATGATCTGTGAAGATACCTGCAAATAGATTCTGTTAAATGAAGAAATGGAGATGCATTTGAAGGCATGAACATTTTCACAGATTTAGAAATGCAATCGGTTGATCTGATATTACTAATTGACTTTGAAAGTCCTCATGCTGAGAAATGTGCAAGAGACATGTTTGTCATTTTTCATGTGAATTCAAGACTGACTGATTTCATTTTCATACCAATTGCCAACAAACTACAAACTCTCTCATTCTTTATTACTCTAACATTCTTTGATGTGGCAAGAAACCATTGTAATCCATGTCTCCAAATCTTTTCTCTTTCCCTGTCGCTCACAGGTGACCATCGAGGTGATTAAGGACCCCCAGACGGAGATGGAGATGGACCTGGCTAAGGAGGGCGGGGAAGGTGGCCGGAATGACTGGTCTTTGTCCTCTGAGGAGTGGCTGGGCAACAAGAAGCTCTTCTGGCCCCTGTTCTGGGATTACCCTGACCAGACGGAGAGTGATAGTGGGCTTAGTGGCAGGGCCAGCCTTGAGGAACAGGAACAGCCCACAGACGACTACAGCTATGACCTTGAGGAGTCTGTGCTTAGCGGGACGGGGGGGATTGGAACTGGGGTCAGGACGGGGGCCGTGGTGGGAGATGGATGGGGCAACCGCTGGGCCAGCAACAAGGGATGGGACTCCAAGGAAAACAACGGTAAGTTTCCGGGGATTCCATGCTTTTGTTGTTAGAATTATCATGACCGTGACTGCTTAAAGAGGGAACAAATAAGAGGAAAAGTTAGTAGTTCCTGAAAAATTATACCTTCTCCGTACAGAGAAATTCTTCAATTAAAATGTATGCATTTAAAAATCCCATGTGAAACATAAAGCTGACATTTTGACTTTTTTTTAAGAAAATGGATGGCTTGCCTTTACTAACTGTAATGTTACGTGTTGTAATGTGTCCCTTACCAAAGTTCAGAGAGACGGCGGGAGTTTATGTTTAGGTCAGGGGTCAGGGCATATATGCAGCGAGCAGAGATATTTTTTATCAGACAGTTTCCTCCACAGGGCCCAGACAGCAATACGGGCCTCCGTCGCCTCTGTTCCTCTGACAAGATTTGTGATTCAAGGCAGTTCTCTTAAGGTCCTCTACATAAACATGTCAGCTCCCTCCCTCCCTCCCTCAAGTTATTTTCCAAACTCTCCCTCCCTCACATCTCTGATGCCTATCAGTAGTCAACAGCCAGAAATAAGGAGGAACAGGCTGCAGTGTGACTGTAAGGGATATTGTGTTCACCTTCATTACATTCAGGTTTGTGGTATGAAAAATGTCTTGATTGCTGAATATTTCTACCTCCTGTTGACTCGGGAAACGATTAGAGGTTTGCGTTGACAACTTTATTTTAAAGATCAACAACTTACAGTCATTTTGAGATTGTTAGCAGTGGGATTATTTTTTCTGATATACTGTTTCTGTCACACTTCAAAGATATCGAAGAAATTTGAACTTTCATAAAAAACTTAACAAGACCTTCTCTTATAGGCTTGATATCTACTACTCAATATAGCCTTTCCCGTTCCACTCAAATTTCTGTCAGGGAAAAAATAACCGTTATTATATGTGTAACTACGTAAAATGATATGGCCCTATGAGAATGAGTGGGCTGCATTCTATAAAGGTCAGGGCAGCATACATTGACAAACTGCTAATTTCAATCCTTTCTGATCTCTTAAGTATGAAGTCTCTCCATGCTCCTTAATGGAGCCCTCTGGGAGTAATATGAGGTTCTTGGTTAGCTTAGTGTTCTTTGTATCTCTGAAGGTAGCAGTGGCAAACAGCACCCTGATGCTGGTAATCTAAGCAGAAGGCAGTCACTTCAACGTGATTCCTGTCAACCCAATGTCCTGCTCCTCTTGGCTCTGCTCGGTCTAGTGCTTAGCCAAAAGATCTCAGCTAGATTACCACTGTCCTCACATCCACAGCAAATGGTCAGCCATTGTCTGAGACCATTTGATGTGATGTGCTCTGTGGATTTGTCTGTCTCTGTGTGTATCTCTGTGATTCTCTCTCTTTGATTCTCTCTATATATCCTTGTGTTTCTGTCACTATGTCTATGTCTCTCGTTGTCAGTCTTTCTTGTTCTCCTCTTGCTTCTCTATTTTCGTCTTAAATGTTTTGATGCCTGGAATCCCTTTTGTTACAGTAAATACATCAGGGATCTCTCATAACCAGAACACAATTTGAAAGAGAAACTTAAGTTGAACAGTTTTTTATGGCTTTGGTGTATGGCTGAATGCTTCAAAAGTTGGGTACTGGGAAGAACCATTTTAAATGCCTACCTCTTGGCATCTGAGAGAAAACAAATTCCTGCAATTCTACACATTTTGTCATGTGGCAGTGAGAAAATGTTGTTTTAAAGCTTAAATTACTATTTATGTTAAAGACAGAAAATGAAAGGGGAATTCAATAAGAATTCCATTAACAATGTGATTGTTGGATAACTGTGGATAACAATATCTCAGTTCCTAGTCCCAAGCTGCCCAGGGTTAAAAACATGGATGATTAATTTATATTATTACAGTTTGTGTTCCAGGGTGGTCTGCGGGTCTAAGCTGCTGCCACAACTGCACATATACTACTCCAGTGTGAGTTGTAATCCAACTCACTGCAATTTCAGAACACTGTCTCCTTTTAAGTGATTCCACTGATCCAAAATCTAATTAGTGTGTTAATGTTGATAATACCCTATTATTAACTGTAAAGATATTGACAGACTTGTTTTTGAGAACCACTGCTTGATAAACCTTATACTCTCTCTAAATTAAATGATCTCTGTGTCACTGTTTGGAAATCTGAAGGGTAAAGGTTGACAGGATTGCAGATATTCAAGATTATATGTTAGATAATAGGAGTAAAAGATGAGTCTTTTGGGCTGGTGAGAGAGAGACATCAAAATAAACGAGGAGAGAGTGGGGGAGAGCATGAGGCCAGGCTCAGCCATCGACCATCAGGCCATTTTGTATGTGTCTTTTGAAGTGTGCCTGTGTGTGTGTGTGTGTGTGTGTGTGTGTGTGTGTGCATGTCCTTTGAAGTTGACACTGAACCTTGGGATAGTGCAGCCGTTTGAACTTCTGAGTCTGATTCTCAGGGTAATGGCGGCAGGCGGTCTCCTCTCAACTCCCTGGTCAAACAGCTAATATTTGTGTTTAATTAGACAGCAGAAAGAGAGGGAGGGGTCACCAGGGGCCAGAGAAGGGGTGGGGCTGGTCTCACTCTCACATCCCTCATGAGAACCCTTGTGTAAATGTAATGAAAATGATAAAATAACAAATAGAGACATATACAGACGGGTGACAAATTAAAGGAAAAACCTGAATAAATAAGAGGCTCTGTTATTCTTTAGGGAGCATTTTACTGACATGGTTTGGGCCCACTTGTCGTCTTAGAGGGGAGGGTCACTGGAAATCATTAAAAAGTTGTCCTGAGTGATCACCTCTATCCAATGATGAAACATTTATATCCTGATGGCAGTAGTCGCTTCCGCGATGACAATGCCCAAATCCACTTGGAATGAGGGGGCACTGAATGGTTGGATATATATGAAAATGTGAATTATATGCTATGGCCTTCAGAGTCACCAGATCTCAACCCAATTGAAGACATCTGAGATTCTGCACCGATGTGTTGGATAGAGCTCTCACAACCATCATGAAAACACAAAATTAGGAATTATTTTTTGAAACGTAATCCCTATTTTTACTGGGATTACACATTATTTCTTCCATGAAACCAAACTGTTAGTTTCCCAGTGTGTTTTAGAGTGCTTGTGGTGTGGTTGTGTGGTCAGGTCTTCCAACCAGCTTTTAGCAAGGAATTACAGTTTTACCACTGCGGTGATGTCAACACACACAAACACGCTCAAACAAATATTTGTATCCTTTGGGATGTACATCAAAAGGAGTCCGAAATGCATCCTGGTCACATAATGGCCATCTAAATGGGTAAACCATACTTTTTACATAACCGCTAGCTTATTTGTGTGAATTTGGCACTGTGCATTTACGTAACCTACAATGTTATATGCTTGCCACACAACTGTCTTAGATGTTGCGCAATGGATGAGATACAGAGTATCCTAGTCTTAGTGTTATTGAGTAGAGGAGTGCAGCATTTCATCCACACCTCTGTGTTGTTTCATTTGGGTAGCCAAAAGGAGAAACACACACGCACGGTAGTCTGTCGATAGAAGGCTCCACCTAATTCGACACCCAGCCCATATACAGCTCACAGTTAGCTCCCCACTAGCAGCTTTTGGCAGTTAGCCCAAAACATTAACTGAACACCTTTTTTCATACTATACATTTTTTCTATTTCATCTCTTCCACTCTCTCCCTCCATCCCTTGTTAAAATTTTGCCAACGTTCTTTACTGGCTCTGCTTTTACTCACTATCATCTAGCTCGTCATACTCCCTCCATCTTCTTTCTATCAACTCCTCTCTTCAGTACACACCCTCTCATTCTTGATCCATTTATCTTTCAAATTGTCTTTCCCTTGCTTGTCTTCTCCCTCTTTCCAATTTCTCTCCTTTGTTTTCTTTCTCCCTAAATCCCTCCATCTTTCCTTTGAGTTTGTAATCTTCCTACCTCTGGAGAGATGTCATTGTTCATTAAACATAAAACCTATTAGTAAGACTGGTAAAAGGCTAGCTGTCCTGAGGCGTTGTTTGTCTTGGCTCTGTTCACTGTTAGCTGATGGATTTGCCATTGGCGTATTAATTGTAACCAAGAGAACCACACACACACACACACACGCACACACATACACACACTGGCACATGCACATGACCACACCCGTAGACACACACACACACACACACACAAACACACACAGACCGATTCTCATGTGCCCTCACACAACAGCACCCACACTCTGGACCGCCAGCTGGCCCCATATCCTGGTCATTAGTGAAATTAGACTTTCCTGAAAAATATGCAATATTAATTTAGTCCCGCGTCATTAATTTCTGTTTGGAAACAGAACTAAGGGGAGCAGTTAAGGGTCTCCGGTGCTGGGATTAAGGCTCACTGAGCGCAACAGATTCCAGATCAATTTACAGCAGGTTGAGGTTTACCTCTATTGAATAGATTCACTTTACTGGACAAGTCCTGGACCAGAATTCCATGTGGTATGGTAGGTAGAGCATTGTGGCTGCAATGTGGTTGTTTAATTCTTACAGTGGTGCAGTATGAAAATGTATGCACTCACACCTGTAAAGCTATTATGCAGCAGGTACTGCGCAATCAGACAACTCCCAAAAATTGCATGTTCCCGCGTTTAACTGAGAATGACATGCGTATTGAGAACGGTGGGATTATCCTGGGATCTTATCAAAGTGCAAAACTCTAGTAATGTTTTGCTTTCATGTGCTAAAGATGAGATAGAAGGTTACAAGATGAGATGGCGGCTGTACAGGCCTGGCAGAGCATCACCAGAGATGATACCCAGTGACTGCTGGGTTCAATGGGTCACAGACTACAGACAGTTATTGCATACAAAGAAATTGGAACCAAATACTAAATTTATAGAAAGTACTTAATTTGGGTGTTGTATTAATCTGGCTCAATACTTTCAGTGCACACAGAGAAAGGGACTATGTATAAAAGTGTTGTCATATCTAAACAGTAATTCCAGTAATACGCACAAATTGTTTACAGTTTATATTTAACATTTATATTTGAACAGCATAGCAATATTTTGATTCCAAAACCAGGTTCAGATTATAGAGCCAAAAGAGGAAGAAGAATCTTTCCATTCCGATAATTACAGAGGGCACCGCATGTCTGCAGTGCTAATGCTGACACGCTGTAGTCTAGCAGCTCCACAGATGTTTGGTCGTCACTGTCTTATTGCATAAAGCCCTCACCAGCTGGGTGAGGAATTCACAAGTCTGACTTCAAAGACATGCCGCGCTCCTCTAATATACCTGTTTGTTTTGTTTTCCACCCCCCCATCCCTTCATCTCAGAGTATGAGGAGGAAGAGTGGAGCGAATGGTCACCGTGCAGCGTCACCTGTGGCCATGGCAACCAGAAACGTCTCCGCTCCTGTGGTTATGCGTGTACGGCCAGCGAATCCCGGACCTGCGACCTTAACAGATGCCCGGGTGAGAGAGTCACCTCTGAGTTTCTTAACCCAATAGTGCAGCATTGTATCATGCAAACCACCTTTTCCTCATTTTGATTGGGATTGGGATCGGTGGAGATACGTCTGAGACAAGGTGAGGCTACTCCCAGGGAAGGTGAAATCCCTTTTGTGAAACTCTGTGTTTTCAATGAGCATGGCAGTTTCAATTGGGTGATCATATGACTTTGATTTGAAATTGTAGTTTTGCTCAAAATAACCACGAGATCCTTGGATGTGATTCTGCACATGAGGGTTTGGGCTTATAGTAATAAAATACGGTTGCTTTGCCTCATTGCACTCTGCCCACTCCTTGTGGCATCTTAGACATCTGTGAGCTCAATTGAGTTCAAAAAACTGAAAATGCATTCCTTTCTGTGCCTAAGGACACCGGAGAGTGATAACAAACAAAACTGCATTATATGTGCCTCGGATGACACATCTCAACATCAACTGTTTTGAAGTCAACTGCGAGTTGCTGCGATAAAGCGGGACATTAATGACAGTTTCATAGAACTAGGGAAAAGAACATGGGAAAAGTAAAAAAAACTTGCACATATTACAGTGATAAGGCACTTGGCAACATCTCAATGGCTTGGGAAGTTTAATGTCAACTAGTTATTCTCTTACACATTTAGAAAGCACTGCACCCCTGAGATTGTGGCTCCACTTAACTTTGATCACTAACCATGATCAAAGTTACTGGCTCTTTCACCTACTGAACCCAACTCTCGAAAGAGGCGTGTCAGTGTGTGTAAAATACTTAAACACTATCTTGTACACTGATAGTACCATAAGGTTCTTTCTAATGTAGCCGTTTTGCTCTGACCACCCCGTGCGGGGCTCAAACCAGAGAACCTCTGAAAAGAAAGACGACTGTTACCCATGAAACATCTTTACCATCAGTCCACAAATGCCCAATAATTGCAGAGCAAGGGGAACAAGTACTTTTCAAGGTTTGAAAGCGAGTAAATTGCTGGTTGCGAGTGAACAATTTCCCGAGTTCTCAGCAACTGATTTAAATGCTATTCATGCCTGACCGCGGCGGGAACTGACTAGTCATTTTACACCCGTTAACTAGGGTGAATTCTAATTGAAATTTCAATATTGTGCAATTCATTTAAACACATCAGCCATGCATAATGTCAGTTTAATAGCAACAGTAATGGTAATGGTAAGTTCTTTTTCTTCTCTTGCAGCTGTTTCCTACCCACACCAAATCCTGCCCGCTGTCACTTTCTCCGCCTTGCAGTTAGATGCATTATAGTGAACGGTTGGAATCACTGAAATATGATTAAGAATTGAAAAGCGAAGTGGCAAGCAGCATCAATCAGGAATTGGCCTGCATGCCGTTCCATTACAGTAGGTCTAGAGTCAACCAACTCCAACAAGAATGATACTGCTTGTCACTTTGCTTTTCAATATTTTATTATATTTCAATGATTCCAGCACTATTCAGTGAAAGTATTGCTATTGGATGTTGTGCCCATATCTTGCAGCCCTTGCTCCTACTGATTGCTCCAGCTTATGCTTCCTGTACTTGGTTTTTGAATTTAGTGGAATGGGGTCAGTACAGTTGGGACCTGGACGGACCTGATGTTGATGCATGTCAGTGTCTTTAGAATTTAGCTTCTTATTTCTGTTGCCCTCCTGCAGAGTTCTGATGTATACACAGTTCCATGGCTGTTTCACAACACTCAACGAGGGCTTCTACTGCTGCCCCAACCTGGTCTCAGAACGATTACGTAGACAATTTTACGTAAATCTTAGCGATTTCTTAGATAAATTACATCAAGCAAAATAACGTTACAGTCTGAATCGAGAAAAAAATTATCAGTGGTGATTCAAAACAAAGAACTTCCGCTTCCCAGACGGGTGTGCTACCCACTGCACCAGATAGGCACCTGTGGCTCATGAATGCGAGTGGTGGTCTCACATTCAGATGTTTGAAGCGATTTTCTTTGTAATCCTAACCCAAATCTTTACCTTAACGTCAGTGTGGTGATATCTTACCTTAACCCTAACCTGAACCCCAGAGCTGTGAGTCCTAACCCTAACCAAACCTTAACCTAACCTTTTTTGTTTCCTAACTGTAGCCCAAACCTTAACCCTAACCTTAACCACAGTGCTGTGATATCTAAACTTAACCCTAACCTTAACCCCTATGCTGTGTTGTGATGCCTAACGTTAACCTAACTTTAACGTGGCATTGCATTCATGACATATTCTAGCGACCTTGGTGTTGCTGTTAGTCTTCCATTATCTACACATGCAGTGTGGTACAGTGGCTAAGGTGACTGCCCTCTGATCGGACTGTCACCGGTTTGAAACACATTTTGTTGAACATTTTGTTAAAATTCGTATTTATTTTATTTTCATGGCGTTACATTTGTCTGGTGTTCGTATGTTATTTAACATTTTAACAGCGCTCATAACATTTTATATTTTGTAATATCGTTCGTAAGATATGTTACGTTTTAGGCATTTGTAATGTATCATACGTTTTGGTGGCACATTGTAATGTAACCTAATGTAACGTCACAAAATTGTGTGCCATGGATTTTTGTATAATAGTCTACGTGGTGTCCTGAGACCACGCTGGCTGCCCAGAAAGGGTGTGTGTTGGGCACATACATTAACCTTTGTTACTGTAAGTCCTAGGATGAGGCTACTCGTTCTTTTTCTTATCAAACCTCTGTATTTCTCTCTGTAGACGACTTGTTATCAGTGACTGACCTGATGCCTCTGGAAACAATTAATGCCACCGACCCCCTTGCCACAAGTAAGATGTTACAATGTTTGTGTGTTTGTTTGTGTGCATGTTTGTGTCCCTCTTTGTCAGTGTACACATGCTTTTTTGTGTTTGTTTATTGTCTGGTTGTCCCATATTCAGAGCCTACTCAAAAAAAAAAAAGATTCTCGCATCTAGATGCGCAACTCTGGTAGAATGAGCTGATGCAACATAAACATTATTTTTAAAAGGCTGAAATAAATTGCTAACTTTATACCTGTTTTGATTTTGACCATATAGCCTAGGCTGAAATAATAGGAATGCCAATTTCAAGAAAAGAGTTAGCTATATTGTTATAATTGCTAGAAGAGTTGGCAATGGTAACTATATCTAGAAAATATTTTTGTTTGTCATAAAGGCCTTTGTGTGGTGGCTTTTACACCAAAACTGTCTAGTCAATGGACAATGTGGGTCCGTTAAGCTAGCTGTCCAACTTTGTTCTGCTAATATTAGTAAGTCAGCTTAACGGACCCACAATGGACAATGTGGGTCCGTTAAGCTGACTTACTAATATTAGCAGAACAAAGTTGGACAGCTAGCTGGTTAGGAAATATGTGCTATGTTTGAAAGATTTTATTGTTTGTAAGCTATTCAAAGATTGCACATCATTGCCATGGACACTAACATTCTACAGAGACAGCAATCATAATGATGACCAGAAGTTGAACTGGGTCATCAAATGATTATATTGACAAAGTAGGCTAAAATTTAATTGAAAACCACTTTACCATCATCATAAAATTATCAAATATAATTTCACATATTAACATTAGCTAACTAGCTAAAATTCGCTGAACTCCTCAGTATTAACTACCTGGTTAACGTTATACTGCACCTAAAATCAATATGGTGACATTACAGTTATGAAAGGTTTAGATGCAATTTTTTGCCTTTAGAGGTGGTATCATGTTTTTAAGCAATGTTAAGCTGAGATGAACCATCTCACCTATGTGTATTATAATCACATGAGCAGTGATACGTGGTGTTGCTTCAGAACTCTATCTTACTCTCATAAAAAATACTGAGCTTTTGGAGGAACATTTTAACTGTGTCCTTCAATGGTTATCAGTACAGTATATTCAAACCATATTGTCCTAAACCCCTAACCCTGTTGTTTCATACGAAGTTTGACAGGTGGGTTTAGCTACATTAGCATCTAAAATAGCCAACTAACAAAATGCAGATACATTTTTAAACGTAATTATTTTACACAATATCTTAGCACATAATTGGCAGACCATGGTTAATCAACAGCTGTCCGTTCTAGTGTTCTAATCCCAAATTTTCTGGGACAACCTTCTCCACCTTGTTATGAATTCCTCCACAGAGTGTTGCAAAGCCTGTGAATAACTCAAACATTCCTCAAAGAAATTGATTGAATTGCTCTTTAGTTTTTCTTTTATTGCTCTCCATATGTCTGGCACACGCCAGTGAAAGTGATAGCTCTTTTCATTCTGGGCAAAAATATCAAAGAATGCGCTGCAAAAACACAAGATAGAGTGTCAAAAGTTTTTTTTAAATTTTATTTAGCTCTTTCCCCAATCCAGTACGGAATAGAAATGTTTATAATGAATTGGTTCCAATTTGATCTAGTCTCCAACATAGATTTTTGTCTCTGGCACTGTTTGGCCATGGCTACGTTTTGATCTGTGTCCTCTTTCAGAACTTTGCAAGTACTGGGTTGAAAGCATTGAAGCGATTTAATGCACTAAAATCACTCCTTAATGCTTAAATTAGTCTATTGCTGGGTTCATCAGAGTAATCAAAGCTGTCTGAATTCATAATCCTCCCTAGATAGGACAACTTTTTTTTACAAAACCATAGCCGTTGAATGAGAACAGTTGATCGCTGTGATAGACTTGCTGTAGCTGTATTCACCCTATAGATGGATGAATGTGTTGTTGCCTAATCCTAATTAAAGAAATATGTGAATAAAAAATTCACGATCCACATAAATCATGCTCAGTTGGCAATTTTTTTGCATGCCTTAGGCAACAATTCATCTCATGACTCTTTCTCTGTGCCTATTGATAGTTAATTAATTGCAGCTGATCATTGATTGAAACTTGTGTTGACCTGTTAACTGTCGTGCTGTAGATTGATTGCTCATTTATTCATCATCTGTTGACTACGATTCATCTCTTCCTCAGATGTGGACAGCTGTGAGAAGTGGCTGAACTGTAAGAATGACTTTCTCCAGAAGTACCTCCACCAGGTACTGACCGAACTACCCAGCTGCCCCTGCACCTACCCATCCGAAGCCGTCTACAGAGCTGTCAACATCTTTGACAAGACGCTGCGCAAGACCTACCGCTGGCGCGACGCTTCTGGCCCTAAGGAGCGGCTGGACATCTACAAACCCTCCGCCCGCTTCTGCGCGCGCTCCATGCTCTCTGTCGAAAGCACCACCCTGGCGGCACAACACTGCTGCTACGACGACCACATGAAGCTGATCACACGGGGGAAAGGGGCAGGAGCGCCCAACCTGATCAGCACAGAGTTCTCACCCGAGCTGCATCACAAAGTGGATGTGCTGCCCTGGATCCTGTGCAATGGGGACTGGAGCCGCTTCCACTCGGTGAGGCCGCCCAACAACGGTCTGCAGTGTTCTGAAAACCCCCTGGAGGAGGTGTACCAGGTCGAACTGGAGGAGGCCAGGGAGTACTGAGAGAGGGGACCCTGAGAAGGAGGGAGAGGGACACCTGGTTTCAATCGCTCTACTGGAGTCTAGCATGGGTAACCTACCAAATATGTTGTGTTAAATATCAGCGTCTTTGGATTAAAGGACAGCTGGGTGCCCACCCATCCTTTAGTGTTGCATCAGTGTTGCAGGGAGTTAAGACTGACATTTAACATTTCTCCAATCAGCCAACCCGACAGCCCCCTCCCCCATTCAGAACGGTGTCAAGTTCAATACGCTCGGGTTGCGTGGGAAAACTGTGAGTGTCACGACTAAAAGGCACCATCAAGCGTTTCCCCATCGTATGACTCATCGGGATCGGCCAATTGGAATATACTTTTCCATGGCATTACGGGAAGAGAAAAAATATTTGCTTGTAATTTATTGCTTTTCAAAGTTCCATGATTTGGGGTGGGGGTGCAGGGGGTGCAACACATTTCAATCATGCACCGCAAAACAGCTGAAGAAAACACTGGGGAAGTTTGGAGAGGTAAAGACTGTAAAGACCAGGTCCAGTAGGTCCCTGTCTTACACCCCCTTGACCCGCACCCAAGACCAAACCTCTGCCTCACCATATGACTCAAAGCTGGTTTTGACAAGAAGGAGTTGGATATAGGGGACTGAGAGACTTTGGCGTTTCTCATGGAGTGTTCCATAAGCCTGAGGGAGTATGGAGGAACACGAAGAGAGTGTATTCATTGGACTCATATGGGGCCTGTATTGTATTTACTCAAAGACTCAGATGTCTCATGAAAGGAATTCCTGTCAAGCTGCTAAAATAGCGTATGCATTTGAAAGAGAATGTTGGCTGTTGTTTGTCTTTGAATCTCTCTGTCTCCCTGTCTTATTTCTGTCTGTTTGTCAGTCTGTCTTTCTCTGTCTTCAGTCTCTTTCTTTGTGTATTATCTCTCTAACTCTCTCTTGGCCCACCTCCAGTTTGAACCAAAAACAGATTCCTCAAACACAACCCAAAAGATACATTGTGTTTGTTTTTTAATGCAAGTCAAACCATTTTCTTCAAAGATGTTGAACCCTAGAGCTCCATCTTTGTCCCGTCACAGCTTCAGTGTCAGATTCATCCTCATGAGTCATTTGCCCCATAATGCTTTGTCATATTAATTGCACTAGACTGTAGTTAGGTAATCACTGGGGAAGGAATACAAATAGTGCATGCATTTTTCTCTTTCCCTTTGTCCGTGTCTCACTCTCTTTCTCTCTGTTTGTGTCTCACTCTTTTCCCCTCTGAAACCGATATATGGCTAGCTTACTTGGTGAGGAGTGCTCCATCATTTAATCTGAACCATTGTGTTGATGTTTTATTTTTCCCTTCTGTCATCATATCCTAGAGCCACGCTCGTCGCAACCTGAGAACTGACCCAATGATTTGGGCGAGGTGTAGGTAGCATAGCAGGAGGAGGTGGCACTCTAAGAGATGTTCTGAGAGTGACGCATGAGTGGTTGAGAGAGCGTCACTCTCCAGGGTTCGAGATGGACTTGGGAAAGATAGACAAAATGGCACAGGAAGGAGAGGTGGGATAGATGAGTGGGTTGGGAGGAGTTGGGGAGAGGGGATTTCTGAGCAGTTGATGGATGTAGCTCCTTTCTCCTGAGAGGAGTGGGAGTTGACAAGAGGGGGAAGTGGGGAGACATCTCTGTAAACAGGGAAAACCTTTGAAGAGTTCGTCCCCTTCTAGCCTTCGTCCCCCCTTCTTCCTTTTCCTGGTGTCCATGGCCTGCTGCCCCCCTCTTGCCGTCCTCCCTCTACTCCATCCTTTCCGGGGGGCCTATTGCCTCTGAGGATGTTGTTTTAAGGTATTTAATCCTGACGCTGGTTGCCAGGCTGGGTGTCACTGAGAGATGTTGAGGCCGAACGCGTTCCTGATACAGTGGTGTTGAGGGACGGGCCTCCTCGCCACAGTACAGTGTTAGCAACAGAAACAACACAGCCGGCTTTGGTGTTGACCTCCACTCAGTTCCTCTGTTTCTCTGTCTATCTCTCTTCACTTTTACCTTTTACTTATTTACCTACTCAATTATCCTCTCCTACATCCGCTTTCTGTCAATGCCATTTGAGGGAGAAGAGCATTGGAAACATTTGCAGAGATCCCTGTTCATCAGGATGCCAGTCACAATAGGAACGCCAAAGCTGAACTAGTCGAACTAAAACACGCCAGCAGACATGTCTCTCATCTCTTCAGGCTTTTCAACTGTGAAAGGTATTTCTCTGTTGAAAAGCCTTATGGACGCAGTACCTGGCACGACCATGTCTGCATGGCTACATATGACTAATTAAACCCTAAGTACTTCAGTGATTAAGATGAGAAGTGAACTATTCCCCCTATTCTCGTTCTGGTGTACTACTTTTGACTAAAATGCTGATCGGGCAAGGCGCCGGGTCAAAAGTAGTACACTAGAAAGAAAATATTTGGGACGAATTCCCTTCTTAATTGATTCTGTTCCGAGCATGTTTGGCGGTGTAACGGATACCTCCATACGTTACACTGTGTTGGTCATCCATTGGGCCCAGCTGTGAAAGCCAATCGTATCTCTCAGGTATTAACAGCTCAGGCCCTCTCTGTTGCATGGCTCTTCTGGCACCTATGTCACACCTTAACAGCATCTTCCCAGTGGGAATGGTCCCTGCCGTGCACGTACTTGTGTGTGATTTCCAGAGGACCCCCAGATTCATAATTGCTGTGTTTTCTATGCCATGTGGGAAGCGTGGAGATGGGATATAGAGTGGCTAGGTACTCTAGACAGCTATAGATGTGTGTTATATGAGAGCTTTGACGCGTACATTTGGGAGTGTGTTTGGCTGCAGAGACATGGGAAGTTCATTTTTCTTATTTTTTTCCTTTAAAAAAACACAGAGAAAAAAATACTTTTAAATAAGGGAATTTGATTGTGCTTTTTCGGAAACATTTCAAATCAAATTGTCAAGTAATGTATTTTCTATTCATTTGTAAATGTATTTAAATGCATCATTATGGGGACTGGAAAGACCTATACATTGTTTGGATAAATATTGTAAACCAATTTAACTTGGGAAGAGAGAATCATTGAGGGATGTCTGACTCTTAGAATATGTTTCTATGACTTTGGCATGATTCTGAAAGTAATATATTTTTAAAGCAAACCGAGGCCATGTCCCTACCTTTTGTCCTCTCTCATGACAGTATCTGTATAGTATTAAACTGACCTTATATGTTCTGCAAAAGTCAGGTCTTCTATATTTTATGTGTTTATATATCAAATAAGTGTATATATATATATATATATATATATATATATA
>JACXGJ010008056.1:0-28395 GCA_016801105.1 Esox niger | reverse complement strand
AATTTTTAAACACCTGAGGGTACTACGTTCATCTGTACAAACAATAGTACACACGTATAAGCACCGTGGGAACACACAGCCCCCATACTGCTCAGAAAGGAGGTGCATTCTGTCTCCTAGAAATGAATGCATTTTGGTGCAAAAAGTGCAAATCAATCCCAGAACAACAGCAAAGAAGGTTGTGAATATGCTGGAGGAAGCCAGTACAAAAGTAAAACGAGTTCTATATCGACATAATCTGGGCCACTCAGCACGGAGGAAGCGACTGCCCCATAACCACACTAAAAAAGCCAGACTACGGAGACCAAGATAAACCTTTTTGGGGAATTGTCATCTGGTGAAATTAAACAAAGAATTAACTGTTTGCTATAATGACTGCTGATATATTTGGAGGAGAAAGAGGGAGCCTTGCGAGCAGAAGATCACCATCCCAATCATGAAGCATGGATGTGTCAGCATCATGTTGTGGGGGTGCCTTGCTGCCGGAGGGACTGATGCACTTCACAAAATAGATGGCATTATGAGGAAGGAAAATTATGTGGACATAGTGAACATCTCAAGACATCAGTCAGGAAGTTAAAGCTTGGTTGCAAATGGATCGTCCAATTGGACAAATGGATATTCTTTCTACGTTGTGGCAAAATGGCTTAAGGACAACAAAGTCAAGGTATTGGAGTTACCATCACAATACCCTGACCTCAATCGTATAGAAAAGTTGTGAGCAGAACTGAAAAGGCATGAGCAACAAAGAGGCCTACAAACCTGACTAAGTTACACCCAGTGCCAAATATGTGCCGGATCCGGGACCTACAGATCCAGATCTGGAACATGCTGACTCATATCCTGTACCTATAGGGACATAATGTGACAGATAAGGTTTTCTGTCTGAATAAATATAAAAGATGAGAGTTTGACCAGAAAAGTGGTCAAAAAAAATCTTAAATAAATGTGATGAAAAACACACTCCTGATTCACTGGTCACATAATTGCAAACATGGCAATAGGGCAATCAAAATGGGTATGTATTTACCAACTGTGGTGGAATATTGATAGTGACCTAACATTAGAAATAATGTCTAAATGACAATCAGATATCATTTGTTTAACCAGTGGGTCTGTAATGTGGAGTGTTTTTGACCATTAAACAGGAAGGTAAGAATACGAATTTCCCAGAAACAAATGCTTGAGTTATAAGAGATGGGTTTGGATGACAGTGTAAGTCCCCAACGTCAATAATGTGGACACAGACCAGTTTTGTCAATGATGAAAGTTATGGATGTGTTTTGGCATTCTGTTAATTATAATTAGATTTTCTACTTATTTATAAGCACCTGTATGAGGCTTTTTCTCAGTTGTTGTGTTATACAGCTCGTTTGATCCAGCACCTCGTTTCTTCCAAACATATACAGGATCCGCATTCACTCTGTAATCCGGGACCTCTAGAATGTACCAATCAACACCCAGGCCAAAATTCACCCAGCCTATTGTGGGTAACTTGTGAAAGGCTCCTGGAAATTTCTGACCCAAGTTGAAGAATTTAAAAGCAATGCTACCAAAATGCTAACTGAGTGAATGTAAATGTGTACAGTAGTCAGTCAGTACTAACAGAGGCGTTTCTAGGCATATGCAAACTAGGCGGTCGCCTAGGGTTCAACCTGCATGATAAAAATATCCCCACCCGCCCTAAAAAATATAATTAAAAATGTATAATAAAGAATATATTTTTATATATATGAGGGAAATCAATCCATATGTAGTTTTAGTTATTACAAAAATAAAACAAATTATACATTAGGTGTGTGTGCCTTAACTTGACATGGCTAGTCTGAAGTGACTCTACAACTATATCACATCAGCACTAACCTGGAAACCATACAATGTCTTACATGTTCCTGTGCTAGACTAATATATTTACACACTGTATTGATGAATATATAAAAAAGTATATTTACTACAGATATAAGCGTTGGACCCGAAATAGATGGCGACCGCAGTCAGACAGTTTCCCAAATCATTATGCAGGGTCAATCTCATTACACCTTCCATGACTAAAATGTCTACCTAGAACAATGCTCTCTAGTAGAACTAAACAAACAAAACTATGCTTTTCCCAGTTGGCTAGAGTTGCCTAGAGATGCCTAGAGTTGCCTAGATTTGCCTAGAGTTGCCTAGAGTTGCCTAGATTTGCATAGAGTTGCCTAGAGTTGCCACCCACTGTGCCACTTTGAAGGTTTACAATGATGGACCACTGACGTTGCAGGTACTTGGTTTGGAGGTGTTCGTGTCAGTGCATCTTACATTGGTTTCCTGTTTCAGAAGGACCTCTTCCCATGTCACTTGTAAGCACTTTACAGATCAGTTCCTTTATAAACTATTCTTTAACTTAGTCTTGTTGTGCCTCTGATCTTAGCTATCTTTGAGCTATCTAAGAAAGTGCCTGATCCCAAATTTCCTCTTCCTTGGTACCCAGTTTACAGCACTTCTCTAATTCCTGTATTACTTCCACCATCATGTATTTTCTGTGGTTCCTGGTTCTTCCAGTTAAGCCATACAAGGGCTCAGTGGTAACGGGTAGATAAAGTTCATCTGCGCTTGTGGTTGTGGTTCCAGTCGTCCCTCTGGTGGCTGTTTTGGGGAACTATCTTTGGATGTTTCCTTTGCCCGTTTTCTACGTTTCTACGTTTTCTCATTTATTATTACCCTTGAAATATTAGCTCAGAGATAATTGGGACCATAGTCAAGTTTCCAACCCCTGCAGTAGGTTTTCTCTCCTACCCCAAATGTGAATAAACTGATTTAACTTGAATTAAATTCATTATTATAATCAGGTTTACTAGTATGATTGGAGAACAATCTATAGGATGATACTATAGCCTTCCAAGAACACGTTGTTGAGCCATGTAAGATGTAGTGTAGTGCAGGCCGGTACCTGGCTGCCAAAAATCTTCCAAAACATTCAAATATCCCCTGAAAGTCACAGGCTAGCTGATATCCCATTTATTGTAAAGAATATGTTTTCTCTATCAACGCCCAATATACAAATGGACTGGATCTGGCAACACCATATATATGTATGCGCACACAGTGTGATTAAAAAAGATGACATAATGCAAGGAGATAAATGAAATGTAATGTAATGGCTAATTGATGCAGGCTTATGGTTCCCGTGAATTTAGCATACCACCAAATCACACCGAATATAATTGTCCTGGGTCCCAGTGCCTACTGCAGGTTGTGGTACCGTGGTCGGTGCTCTCCATCATGGTTTTCGGGTTGGTTGCAGGTGTGTCTGTGTGAGGTGGGTGTGTATTTGACTACAGCTTGCCTCAAAATATCTATCTGTTCGTATCTGTAACATATATGAAGGTAATTAAAAGAAAAATATATTCTTCTTCCAAATGACATTTTAGCAGAGGTTGCCTTTCTTGACAGCAACAGGATGTAATCTGTGCAGTTTTCTATTGAACAGGTCAGCTAGCCTATGCAATTATATTGAGTGTGAATTATATTATAATAATCAGGGGGCATCAACTTTTTCTCCAGGGTCTCAGAAATCACATTACAAGATTCTTTCTGGCATGATTCTGGTAAATATATTGTAATATTTTTGATAACAGTTAAGCTAAGAACGTTATATAAATATCACAGGTCAAACTTCTGACCAGTGGTTTTCACCTCTTGTGGGGGGGTCCAAATCTTAATTGGGGGGTCGAACCCGTTCAATCTCTTCATATAATTCAAAACTTTGCTCACTCTGTTCCAGATAGTTTGCAAGCAGATTTTGGCACGGTTTTATTGAAACCTTGTCAGTTTTTGCACATTGTTGTCCACTAGGTGGTGCAGTAAATCATGTTATTGCTGCCCTTGTCTGATAACGGAACAGGAATAAAGAAAAATACCTTTCAAAATACTAATGTCCTCCTTCCATAGTTTCCTTTGAAAAACATCTTTATTGGTTAATAATGACAACTTGCTCTAAGAAAATCTGTTTGCATAAGTCCGTGTGGCACCGAACAAACAATCAAAAAAAAGTGTAGAAAATTCTTATTCAGCCTTAAAAAAAAAAAAATTCAACTTACAAAATGTCCAGTCAATTCAGGAAGTTCCCAGAAATTTCATTTCTGAATCCAATTTTCTTCCTTACTTGAGGAATTAAGAACCAGTAGGCCTAATCTCAGACCAGTAATGAGGAAAATGTTGTTCCTCTAAATGGATACTATCAGCTAGTAAGCGAGGAAAAAATAATAATTACATAGGCCTCATTTTGAAATGATTGCAATAGGCAGTGATCATGGTATGAACCCTCAAACATCTGGCCCGAAACCCAGCACGTTTGAAAACGAATGGTCCACAAAAATATAATTTAATACTTTTTGTGTTACTAGCTAAATACAGTAATTTCTAAAACAATCATCATCATGCACTATAGCAAATAGCAAAAGATTCAAATAGTCGGAGCTTGCATTTTGTAAGACAAAATAAACACACCAGATATTAAACTTGTCTGGCCACAACTGATTAACAGCCATTAAAGATCTGAAAATTGTTGTCAAGATGCATTAACCCTCTAAGCCCATTCTGAAGGTCTTCAACAGTGTTATACTCTGTAACTACACCCTCAGCTGTGTTAGGACACAAGGCACCTCCAGATCTGATTGGTTTGTCGTTGTTGTCAGTGCAGCAGAAGGCATTCCAGTAGTGACTCGGAACATTGACTCGCTGGTTCTGGTCCACCCACGTGGTGCTTGGGACCACCCCAGTCACAACATACATATTAATACAGCCTGCACTCAATTCATTCTTCAGCTTCTGCTCATACTGGTTCCATTGGACCTTGTTCATTGTTGGGTTTTGCGGCGCTACGTTGGTGAAGGTCATTGTGGCTTGGGAGGCATCTCCTTTTTCATGGTGCCCTGCAGGGTTCAAGTGCCCACGGTCATAGGTGCCAAAGTTGTCATCAAGAGCCTGGCTCCAGCCAAGCTTGTAGGTCTGTTTGTATTGTGGAAAAGATTCTTTGCAGCCATTACTTGGGATGTTGTTGTAATTCCTGATCTCTGTCTTGCATTCCTTTATTGTCATCTGTTTGTTTGCTAGTCCAGGATGCACAAGCTGAAAAATACACATATGACCAAATTAGCCACAGCTGTTTAAGCCATTCTCATATTAATGTTACTCTACTGGTATTTACTCTGAAATTACTATGTAAAAAATAGTAGTCTACCTATGAAAAAGAGAAATCTAGCTTTTAGTGCTTCTTGCATTAAATAAGATCTTAAACCAGCTTAAAATACTAATGGCCCTATTTAATGGCAAACATTTTAACCGCACAAATGTGTTGAATGGTTTTGCAGTTGTACTCTAAATGTGTCTGCGCTGAATTAATAGGACATTTAAAATGCAAATATTCAAACCTGTGGTTCGTAGTAAATTATTTTCCCCTCCCTTTCTGTTTCTCCTTTCAAATCCATTTTATATGCAGAGTACAGAGGGATTCTCCTTCCTCTGTCATACAGAGTGGCAAAGTAATACTGGTTGATGTATATCTGACAGATGTAGGCAGGAGAGGCAGCATTGTAAGCTGAGAGACATTTCTCAGGATTAGGTAAGCCCTGTGTGTTGGGCTCCACTGGAGTGGGCAGGGCTATGTTCAGACCGGACACAGGTGTCTCTCTGAAGAAAAACTTTTTGCAGTTGTTGAAATTTGGAGCTACTTCCCCTCTGACCCCCCACAGGGAGAGCAGAACAAGACACATGAGAGACAGAGTCACCATGTTTCAGACCCTGTAGGGAAAAACATCATAGATTATTATAGGTTGCATTATCTTAATAATATAAAGACTTGACAAGGTCACAATTAGGTCACAGCCAGAAGAAAACAGCCCACCCCTTAGTTTGGTTCCTTTCTAGGTTTCTTAAGTATCCACCCTCCTAGGGAGTTTTCCTTGCATTAAAGAGGCTTGAATGTGATGGCAGCTTGAAAGAAATCAGCTGTTTTGTATAGTGGTTGAAATAATGATTGTCAAGGGAGAGAGTTATTCAAATATTTATTGCAGCATTTGATTATCTATTGTTAATGATATTACAGACTCGATTATACCAACTCAATCTTACAGACCCATCTTTATAGACTTCGCAGTCCAGAATACACAACATAGCACTGTATGACCATTGGCTGATTACTTTCACGATTTGATTGAACATGTCTTCCTGTGTACAGATAAAAATACGTTTTGTAGAAAACTAAACATACATACTCTAGGTTTTATCGTTTTGTCCCTAACAAAGGAGTTTTTCATAAAATTGTGCATCATTTCTATTGTTGCTTGCTTTTTGGGGATTGACGCTGAGTATCAGCACAACTTGTGAAGACTGCTGATGTAAATAGGTCTTTATAAACTACATTGATCGATTTGCATTTCACAAATACATTTGACTGCAACTGACTGCTTATGCCTTGTTTCGCCCAGAGATACGACACCATCAGCACATCTTGCACTTTCTACTGTCTAAACACATTGTACTTGGTACTATTCCTTCAGCCCAATTCTTTGCTCCTAATTCTCTATTTCGCTATACAATGAACATGTCATCAACACATCAGCTCAGTAAATGTCCAAAACAATTAAATGTCCATAACAACTACTACTCATCAGGTTATAAAAATCACCCATGTTCCTGAGGCACAATTGTTCTGTCCTTCATCTAAAATCACAGATTTAACGCAGTCAATTTCCTGTGCATGGTTTGCTTTAATGAAAGTGATGTGACATATGACATAAATTAGGAATTTGTCTTTAAGTGCCACTTGCCTACTTCATTTCCTTGTTTGATATCTCTATTTCTGTGCTTCATATATAGAACTTGGGATATTGCATCTATTTGGAAATACATGTTCAACATTAAGCATCCAAATAGTAATAGATTTTCAATCTTACCTTCTGAACTTATTCAACAGCCCTTTGAATTGTTTTACTACCTCAGATGTCTAGTTTTAACAAGTTTCTTTAAGTTTAAACACTTCCTCATACAGGGCTGCCCAACCCAGTTCCTGTAGTTACCATTCTGTAGGTTCTAGCTATTTGTATTTTCACAGCATTAAAAATGAATTCTCCCAAATGTAAAATCCAACCAAACTTACATTTTCCTGTACCATTTTTCTTTTGGAACTTGGGGTTGCATTTTCTCTTGCAAGCAAGCTAATGGTTTTGAGCTCATGTGGACATAAAGACATATGTTACATTGACCTATTTTCCACACCAACTAATCCATGGAGCTATACAAACGTGTCCACAACGATAATATTAAAATAATTGAATATGCATTATTCCAAGAGTGTAATCCTACATTATGTTAACTTACTGCCATTTCCCATATCAATTGGGTATTTGTATACCATCTCTTCAGGCTATTAGTTGTAGTTTAATTTATTTTGGGCCCCGCTGGGGCTGGCAGGTCAATCTGTCCAGTTAACTTTCTACGTACGTTCAGTGGTGAGTATCGGGGGAGTGGTCATGTCTGACACCCCTCTCATTATACGCTGTGACATCTGACTCTTCATGTTACTAGTTTATACCTATATGCATGTCCTACTCTTATCCTGACTGTCACTATATAGTTAATCTTAACACCTGGGAGCCCACGGGGGCACAGATCTTATTTCAGACCAACGAGTACCACAGTCTCCGGTATGAATGAACAGGGCCCTAGTGACACTGAGATCAGGCCTGGGGGTTTTGACCAGCGCCACCACTATCATTGAGTTTGTTTCTGTTATTTCTAGAGGGAGTTGTGTCCCTCTGTGCCACTTTGAAGGATTAGAACGATGAGCCCCTGACTTCGCAGGTACTTGGTTTGGAGGGGTTTGTGTCAGTGCATCTTACCTTGGTTTCCTGTTTCAGACGGTCCTTTTTCTGCGTGAGTTGTAAGCCCTTCACAGACCAGTCCCTTTATAAAGTATTCTTTACCTCAGTCAAGTTGGGCCTCTGAGCTCAGACCATTAAGCCCATGAACTAATTATGTCTTGAAAATGAGGGTCGTGTGTCTGCCTGAATCAGCAGTAGATTTGTCTTTAGCTATCTTTGTGCTTCTTAAAAATACCCCTTAGCCCCGATTTCACACAGTATTTATACATTTCATTGTTATGGATCCTCCCCTTCCTTGGAACCCAGTCCACACTCCACCAATTCCTGTATTACTTCCTCTATCTTGTCTTGGTCTGTGGTTCCTGGTTCTTCAAGCTAAACAGTACAGGGGCTCGGGGCTAGTGGGGAAAGAAATCCTGCTCTTCTGGTTGTGATTCCAGTTGTCTCTCTGGTTGTTCATTTGTAGAATAATCTTGGGACATTTCCTTTGCCAATTTTCTATGTTTCTCAACAGTTTATATTATGGCACATACAATATTAGCTCAGAGTAAATTGGGCCCATAGTCCAGTTATTAGAATCAGGTTTACTAGTACGTTTGGATAATAAGCTATAGGATGACACTGTAGCTCCCCTATCACAAGGTTTTGAAGCCATTTAGGATGTAGAGGTAGGCACGTCCAGCTGGGAGGAGACCTCGTGGTAGGCCCAGGACTAGGTGGAGAGATTATACACGATAACATATAAACAGATGAAGATGAAGAAGACAAAGGTTGGCCGGTTTTCTGCTTTTTAAAAATCTTAATCCCATCCAATAAACTGAAATTTTTAAACAAGCTGATGTCCCCTTAATTGTACAGCATATACATTTTCTCTATCAACACCCAATATACAAATGGAGTGCATCTGGCCGAACCATATACAGCTACAGAAAAAATGAAGAGACCACTGTACCTTTTTCTTTCCATTCCAAAAAAGTTGAAAAGGAAAGTTTTGAGTGAGGAACAGAAGCGTTTCATTTGCTGTGGTTTCTCAATATTAACCCTTCTGTTTCTCACTCATATCCTTCCTTTAGGATTTTTTTGGAGCAGAAAGAAAAAGGTGCAATGGTCTCTTAATTTTGTGCGGAGCTGTATATGTACGCACACATAAGTACAGTATGATTAATGCAGAAGACCATAAAGAAGACAGTTAATACAATGAAATATATAAAATAGGAGGAGCACTGCTCTGGTACAGGCTTATTTATGCAGAGTTGTGTTTCACCTTGAGTCTGGAAAACGACCGATTCACAGCCTAATATGTTTGTCCCAGGTTAGGGGTCCCAGGTCTTACTAGGGATCAAGGTGCTGTGGTCCGCGTTTAGTTTTGGGTTTGATTGCGTGTGTGTGGGGGGGGGGGGATACGTGGGGTGTAGGTGCGCAAACATTGGGGCCAAAAACTAGTTGAGATGACGCTAATATAGATGGTTAACAGACTGATAATGTTTGGTCGGTCATGACAGATCTACCCCCCACCAAATAAAAACGATTCCAGAACCCAAAATAAAACAACTTAAATGAAAATGCATGTAGGTTTGCCTAGGTGTTGACTGGTTATGTTTCTCGCATTATCATAAACGCGTCATCGGTCTGGGCTTCAGTTTCTAGTCGGCAATTATTCAGATAAGGATGCGATTGTCATGTCAGCAGACTTTCACTTTCTTTTTCCTAATAAAAAAACTATGTAGGCCTTCTGGCGTTACTCCCAGAATGTTATTTAAAAAATAGTAGTCTATAAGCAATATGTATGCATTGTCTACCGGGTGCATTGTCTTGGTAGATTCTCCGAGGAATTCTCAGATTGATTTCTCCTCATAACACCAACTCAAAGCCCACTAGAGATCAGCTCCCCGCTGACTGTCTGGTGTGTCAGTGAAGAAAAACCGAGAAAGCTGCAAATAGCGATTTGAGAATATTACCATGTTCTGCTCACCACGGGTGTGGAATTAGATGGATGCGGGGGATCAAGACCAGCCAATATTACATACATATCAATGTGACCCCACCCATAAACAATACAAACCTACGCGGTTCCTGCTCAGGTACGCACCCATTTCATAATTGGCTTCCAAGTTTCGTTTTGCTAGATCTTATACCAACAAACCAAGTATCATTTTCGTTTTCGTCATAGCCGTGGTCTTGTCCATAAGAGCAGTAGCGCACTCACCGAGCGCAACAAGAACCTGCACAAAGTCTGCAGGTTTGGACATTTCCTCTAAATAGACCAGTAGGACACCACAACAATGATTTCATGGGGGGAGGATAGTTGTAACGGCTTTGGTTTAGTGAATGTTTTAGACAGGACGAAAACGGATATTAATTGCGGTCATTGGTTACAGACGAAATCAGAAATTCTACATCTGTCCGCAAGTAGAAGTGTAGTTGCGTTTATCAGAAACGATGGGAGATTGGTGTCGGTCGCACGTATTCGAGAGGAAGATGGGAGAAGGATCACAGGAAAACTTAGTAGGTCTAATAATCCCGTTTCTATCTTTTTATATCAAAGTTGTATATGCTGTGCGTTATGTTCGTTTATGTACTGTTTTGTACATTGTTGACAATTATTCAAATAGAAGGGGTACTACAACAGTCAAAGTCTCTCCTGTGATCGTAAGTCATATTCGCTAGTTGTTAATGGGTATTCATTAGGCCAAAAATAGATGTTGCTACTAAAAAAATGTTGTTGCTATGCTTATTTAAATTCAATAGCAATGTCAGCCGTTTTCACATTGCTAAAGTATAAAAAAGATATGGGACAATTTGTCATAAAAAATTGTTGTCATTAAGTCATTGCTAATCACACCTGTCTGTTTTTCATTCAGACCAATTGATATCCTCAACCACCGACCAGTAACTCAGGTTGCATGTGGAGACCAGCATTCAGTTGTCCTCACACAGGGTAAGGAACCACCATTAACAACAGTAAAATACTTAAACAGTGTTCAAATGTTGTTCCTCACCTTTTAAAAGAAATAGAGACCATTCAGTCAAAGTTTCATTGGCTGATAGAGGCTGGTGATTTTTTATTTGCCTCTAGACGGTCAAGTGTTCACTTGGGGTCACAACACAAGCGGTCAGCTGGGTTTGGGGTGGGGCGTGCCCAGCGCTGTGTCCCCTCAGCCCCTGAAGTCTCTGTCCAGCATCCCTCTGGTTCAGATCACCGCTAGGGGCGACCACAGCTTCGCCCTGTCACTCTCCGGGACTGTGTTTGGCTGGGGCAAGAACAATGCCGGTCAATTGGGTCTCGGGGACACAGAAGGTAGATTATACATTTAACAATAACAACACTTTATGTTCTTGTTGAATGCTATTTTCAAATCATCAGACTATGAACTGTAGATTTTTTTAAACAAAGGGGTTTGTGCTGGTCTAAGACAAATGCCTGCACACGCAGTATCAATAGACCCCTGATATGTCTAAGATTGACCCTATTTTCAATAGACAGACACGGTCCGGTGCAGGTCGATTGCCTGAATCTGAAGAAGACAGTTTTGATTGCATGTGGAGAAGAACATACTGCCGTTCTGACAAAAGTAACATATCAGACAGCCGGACACAACTAATTTTCCTCTCATTTAATCTACAGTATATCTACATTGTATGAAATGTATATACTCTGCTCAAAACAATTAAAGGAACACTTGAATCACACTGGGGGCCAGTCAATGGCATCAATGCCTTTATAATCCAGGAACTGCTTTCACTCTCTGGCTACATGAAGGCGGGCATTGTCCTGCACCAGGAGGAACCCAAGGCTCACTACACTAGTGTAAGGTCAGATGATGGGTCTGAGAATTTCATCCCGGTACCTAACTGCAGTCAGGGTACCATTGGCTACCACCCTCCAAGGATATATCTCCCCAGACCATCACTGACATACCGCCAAACCGATCATGCTGGAGGATGTTGCAGGCAGCATAACTTTCACCACGGCATCTCTGGAATCTTTTACGCTGAGTATGAATTATACAATGACAATCAGGAGGGTCAACTTCTTCTCCGGGCATGTTTTGACCCCCAACCTGTTGTTTTTACCTCTTTCGGGGGGATCCAAGTCTTAATTGTGGGGGTTCGAACCCTACTTTCACGTCTGTCATGTTCTCAGTGTGAACCTGCTCTCATCTATGAAGAAAACCCAGGGGGTCAGTGGTGGAGCTCCAAGGTTTCAGGTCCCACTAGAAGACGTTGGGCCCTCAAGCCGCCCTCATGGAGTCTGTTTCTGACAGTTTGGTCAGAAACATGCACACCAGTAGCCCCAGTGGAAGTCATTTTGCAGTCCTCCTCTAGTTCCTCTAGTCCCTCTGCTGGGTTGATGTCCTTTTACGGCACTGTCCAGCTCCCCTGGTGTAATGGCCCGACTCCTGCTATCTCCTCCATGCTGTTGAGACTGTACAGGGAGACACAGCAAATTTTTATGTGACAGCATGTATGGATGTGCCATCCTGGAGGAGCTTGAATACCCGTGCTACTTGAATAGGCTGCAAGTACCCCCTCATGACAAGGACACTAGCAAAGCTCAAAAAAGAGAAAAATCAGGCAGGAAGGATAAAGAGAGAGCAATTGTCTGTGGCCACCACCTGCAAAACGATTCCCTTTTTGGAGGTTGTCTTGCTGTTGCCTCTCCAGTGCACCTGTTGTCTTTAATTTGCACCATAACAGAGGACATTGATTCACAATCGCTTGGGCTTCCTAACTGGACAGATTGATATCCCTGAAGTTTAATTGACTTTGTTAGACTGTGATAAATACGTGTTCCTTACATTTTTTTGAGCAGGGTATGTCAGTGTCTCAATATTGTATTTTCTGGAGTTATTCGGTAATGTAATACTGAAACAACCTCAAAGGAGAACACTTCATAGATGGAATTATTTTCCTAGGGTGGTGTGGTGCTCACTTTTGGCTCTGGGCATTATGGGCAGCTTGGACACAACTCTCTCAGTGATGAACTACGACCTCGAGTGGTGGGAGAACTCTGGGGTGCAAAGGTGACCCAGATAGCCTGTGGAAGGTAACGTACACCTATCATACATTGCTTGGAACTGACAAAATATTTTGCTGATGTCGGTGTACTGTGTTTATTGGTTATAATCCAGGTGTACTAGGATTATAATAATTCACAGTAACGCATCGTCACTGAGTTTAATTTTGAATTTACGAGTGCATTGTTCCACAGGAACCGCAAACCGATCCAGTTGTGTCATGTAATGCTCACAAATCAATAATAGAATTACAAATCATACAAAATTACAAATAATAAACTTAATTTCATATCAACCTCTCGAAAGTACCTGTTTTGTACAAATTATAAGACCTCTCCTTTATTGTAGAATCAAAGACCCCTCCTTTAAGATATCTATGTGTGATTTGCTTGGCAACCAATCAAGATCTTAACTGATGCTACTTTGTACATGTTGGGGCAGCATTTGCATTCCAAGCACCTGACCAGAAACCAAAAGACCAGTAGATCAAATCCGGAACGGTCATGTTTGTCATCTGTTAATCCAGTTAACCCTTAGCACTCCCAGCACCCTCAAATTAGTGGAAGGGTTTGATTATAATGTTGAAGCCAAGTCCTTCTGTGCAAATGGACAAAAATCTCTTTCATTGCTGCTTTTAAAGTCTGAAGATTATGCATTACTGGCTAAACCTTTTAACCTGCTGAACGGATAGGTCACCTGATTGGTGTTGGGGATTCCATATCAGACCAAGTTCATAAAATACATTGCCTACCTTGAAGCTTAATTCTGATGGTGGGTTGTTGGATGCCCATCTCCATATACATTATACCTACTTTCTCTGCCCAATTGTGTAAAATCCAACCTGTGATTGAGGCTCTTCCTCCTCACATCCATTTACAATCAGAGTTGATATTTTGTCCTCTGAAGTACTTCCAATGCAGTTCTGGTTCATATCACGCTCATCATTGAGCCTCGCTCCACCAGGTAGCCTAGGCTGTAATCTCTATATGCCGGATTGAACTAACTGTCTGGTCCTCTACCTTGATACAGCTCAACAAGGCAAGGCAGTCGTCTTTAGGTACCAAACTCTCCAAATCCAAAGGGGTTAGGGGGATCTCCTAGAAAGTTACTGATGCGTCATTCTGGGTCATCAGTCAGTTTGTGTGCATTCAAAACATACACAAACTTAACAGACGTTGGCTCAATCCAGAGACTCCCAGCTCACGAGTTGCATCAGCAACAGAGCTTAGTTTAAACTGCAAGAAACACTTCTTGTGTTTTGTTACATTTCTTTTTGTACTGCGTGGTATTTGCATGCAGCTGTAACAAACTAAACCGTATTGTATCCATGTCCATATATCACGTTATGTATAGAACTGTCTTCAAAGGAATAGATGAGCATCCCAACTTTTTACAATTCTTGGTATTGAAAATTCTTACTTTCCATCTGTCATATTGCCCACAGACACCACACATTGGCCCTTGTACGGCCCTCCAACAAGATATACTCATTTGGGTGTGGAGAGCAAGGGCAGCTGGGAAATGGAGTAAAGATCAACCAGTCGGTGCCCCTCCCAGTGCAACTGCCAAGTAAAACACTCATTTACTATGTGACATTAACCAAAGTGGGCATGTTTAGAACGAATCAAACTTGATACTTAATAATCATTCAGAACCTTCTGGACCCTTTTAACAAAAACAGCTTTTTTCAACATTTCAGACCAAATGAATGGAATGCACGTCGAATACATCTATGCTGGAAGAAACAATTCCTTTGGATTGTGCAGTCTTGGTCAGGTATCGCAGCAGTTGGATTTTAAACATTTTATTTGCAAAACAGGACTATTAGTATTTTGCTGTATTGCATTGCATACATTGCATTTTATGGTCATCTTCACAGGAGTCTAAAGAGATATCTAACAATTTCCGGTCAAGTTTGGGAAAAGTGTCAGCCAAACTAGATATGGAAATCATTGACAAATGGATCTCAGGATGTGATTCAAAATCATGGAAAATAGCAAAGAGGTAAGTGTAATCCATCCACCTACTGTTTTTCTGTTCTCATTCTGTGAAGTTGCAGTCATATACCAAATCTTAACTTTTCTTTTCAGAGAAATCAAGCGGATATTCTCTTCGGCATCATGTTTAAATGGGAGCTTTCTTGATGAAAGGTAACAATTTTTTTCTATTAGTTCAAAGGCATGATTAATCTACAAGTACCAGATTTAATTATAAGAAACAACAATTTCCATAACAGAGGTTTTTTTTTTCAGTTGTGACAAGCATTACCAAACCTCACCAAAACAGTCTGGTCTGGATTTTTCACTTGTCCAAGTTGCATTCCGGAAGCTGACAAAGAAAAGCATTTTGGCTAAAGTAATTTGTCTTATTTACATTCCTATATATATTCACTTTTGATTAATTTTTGTTATCGTTTCATGACTGACCATTCCCATGCACATTTTCATGTCACTAGATGGAAACTGCTGTCCGAGACATGTTGCTTCCGTCTCTGTATGAGGAGCCTGTCGGAGTCGAGGGCCTGAGGATCTACCTGCTTCTTCCTGAACTCCTGAGGGTCCTTCAGAAACAGCAAAGAGGGGCAGACCTAACTGAGGCTGTTGCCGCTGCCATCCTCAGGCTGCACCCCAACCAACTGCGGGTCCTCGGTAACATTGCCATCCACTTAAAATGTCACAAGCCTGTGGTCCCGAATTATAATATAGTCATAGATCGGTAAAGCTCTTCTTGCCTTTTTAATTTTGCTGTCTTGCGTATTTGCTCTGGATTACGAAGATCACGATAACACTTGATTATTTGAATCAATGGTGTTTGCGCTTGTCTAAAATGATGCTCTGTACAGTAAATGTTGAGCCCCTGGCTAATTCAGTGTTCATGCTTGCTCATTTCAAAGTGGGCTGATACCACACTAAGGCCAATTCAGGTTGACCCTAATCCATGGCATGATTAGCACTGATTAGCACTGATTAGCACTGAAAATAACCAGTTTGAAACAGTGTCAAGCATAGAAAACTGTCTGTTCAAATCAGACAGAATGTGAAATGGTCTCGTGTTGTATTACTCCATTAGCCAAGAACATAGGAATACAAGTGTGACTCCTTAGCCAGGTCTAAAGCTTAGGCCAGGTTTAATTAAGGGCCAGTCTTAACCTGGGTCTAATATGGCCCCAGGCTAAGAACAATTCAGTGTGAAAAGGCTTGCTTTGGGTGCCACTGGAATAATTGTGCAGTACATTTGTTCACCATTAAAGGGGAACATCTGTGTTTTCATGTTCTGTACATAGGCGAATTGTGGACCTCATTGAAGCCCTCTGTCCTGACCAAGCAGATTGGGGTGTGGAAGAAAGTCCTATCCAGGATTTTGACGAGCGGACACGCTTCACGTTCCCGTGACACTGGCGTCACACACCTGCTCCAGGTCCTTGCCCATCTCTACAGAGTAGGTGTCCACACATCTTTGCTCAAAAGGCCTATCCATTTGTAAAGATGACGACCAGTTTGACTTCCAAGACCTATTCAGTGCCCGGTTTCCAGTAATTTCAATGGAACCTCTTTTATGAAACTGGGTAAATGTATTCAGTATTATGTTGCTGATACAAAGGGAATTTATTTCTTGTATTTCTATGTTAAGGCAAACCAAAAATCTGGAAAGACACCGAAAATTCCTGAAAGTACCTTTTGTATGGAGGAGATTCAGTTTAATCCTGTGTTTCTAGAAGAGGACCTTATACTTTGGCATTCAAGGAAGGTGAGAAATGTCATTAAGTAACTAAGTCTTCAGGTATTTTTATTTTTTTATTTTTGCCCATTGGAATGTATCATTGGCTGCATTTCAATAGAGACCTGAAGTTCTCACTTCTTGTTCATTACCTGAAATTATCTGAAAAAAGGGAAGCCAATATTGTGATTTCCTACTGAAGGATGTGCACTGCCTGGCCCAAAAAAAGTTGCACTCTAATATTTCATTGGACCATCTTTAGCTTTGATAACAGCGCACTCATCATGACATTGTTTTGACAACCTTTTGCACTGTCACAATATTTATATCTGCCCAGAGCTGCATGAATTAATTCGATCTTGTACTGGAGAAGACACTCTAAAGTCTTCTCCAGTAAATCCCAAAGACTTTCAACAGGGCTATGGTCAGGACTCAGTAGTGGCCAATTCATCCTGGCTTGTTTTCCTGGAATATGCTTGTGCCATCAGAGAAGAATGAATCCATTGATGAAATAACTTCAGTTATCATTCAGTACATTCCGGTACTCAGCTGAGGTTTAATTTTATTGCCCCATAATATTGCTCAGCCTGGACCTGACCAATTGAAGCAACCCCAGATTATTACACTGCCTCCAGAAGCTTGTACAATGGGCACTATGCATGATGGGCGCACTGCATGTGTTTCCCTTCTGACTCTGAGGCACCCATCACTCTGGAATAGGGTTGATTAGGACTCATCAGACCTCATGACCTTTCTCTATTGCTGCAGAGTCCAATCTTAATGCTCCATGGCAAATTGAAACTTTCTTTTTCAAATAAGACTCACAAGTGGTTTTCTTGTGGTCACACAACTGTTTATTCTCAATCTTGTGAGTTTAGTTGACTTCACCAAGCGTAAGTGATCTCCGATCAAATCCATTTAAGATTTTGTCCATCCACATGCGTATTAATAATGCGCTGGACAGTTGTGTAAATTTAATCTCCTTAGTTGTTTTCTTTGCTTGATGCAGGCAAACAATTTTCCCACGGGATTCACCTTCCGACATGGTTGTTTAAGGAATGAGAAGCCACTCACTGCATCAGTTAGGGTTAAAAGAATGGTTGCCAGCTGAATCACATTAATCACTGCAGCAATTCAATCATAGGCTCTTAATTATTTTCTTATTTTAAGCCAAACTTATTTTGGCCTGGCAGTGTTTGTCACCAACTGAAGTTCTGTCTCCTCAGTGCAGTTGAATGATTCTGAACTGTAAAGATCATTTGAACTTCTTATATGCATTGTACGTTTCTTCTACATCCCTTTCAGGAAGTGATTGAGATGCCTGCAGTCTTTTGTCGTTACCCATTTGTGATGAATCTGCCGAGCAAGATCAACATTTTCAACATCTATGCTGAACTTATGGTAATGAAACTTCCTTCTCGCTGTACAGTAAAAGTTCAGTTCAACTGACTCCAGGTCAGTGGTTCAACTTCCTGCTGAAGACCTGTTGGGCTGGAGCAAATGTTCAGGGGTACCATCTCTACTAAAATTGACTTTTTTTTCTGGACCTTTTCTGGGGGGGATCAAGTGGTTTTATTGAAGCTTGGACTAATATGTGAATGCACCCACACCTGACTGTATTGTACTGTATTCCTTGTAGATGAGAAAAAATCAGCAGCCGACTGGGATTTGGCCATTTGGCATGGACCCTGTTTGGTTTGAACTAAAGCTAATGCGGACGTCACTTGTCGAAGACTCTTTCCAACAACTAAGTCTAGCAAGTTGCAGTGACTTCAACAGGCCCCTTGTGGTAAATCTGCTTTAGTTTCTTTACATTTTAGAGTGACTCTATCAAATATACTGTTGTGAACATACAAACTGGTGACAGATTAAAGACAAAAACAAAAGAAATGAGTGGAGGAACATAATGAATGCAGATGCTTCCATACAGGTGTACTGCATGATACATTTAAGCAATGAAAACACTATCTTTCTTTGTGGCATGTTTAAAAATGCCAAGCGGGTCCTGTTGACCTTTACTTTGCATCAAGATGGCAAGAGGATTGGTTTTAAGTGACTCTGAAACGGGCTTCATTATTGGGGCGCGGATGGCCATGAATTGTTTGACAAGGATTAAAGTGATGTGAATCATGTTGAGTGAACACTTATGGGAGATTCTGGATTGATTTCTTAGACAGCACTCTCCACCACGATCATCAAAACACCAAATGAGAGAATATCTTTTGAAAGAACGGTGTTCCATCTCTGCAGTAGAGTTCCTGAGACTCATAGAATAAATGACTATTCTGTGGTATCCCAACACTTTACTGAGACAATATGCTGTTTTCTCACTTCATTTATCACCTGTCTATAGCTTTCCAAATACAAGACCATGATTTGACCAGAGGAATGCTTCACACAATTTTGTGCTTCCCTGTCTCAGGTGTATTTTGACGGGGATTCAAAGCAGAGTGATGTGTACAAAAGGGACTTTTTCCTCCACTTGTTCAAGAAGCTGCTCACACCGGACTTTGGGATGTTCATGTACAATGACACCAAGACACTGGCCTGGTTCCCCGCAAAGGTGAAGTATGTTTACAGAGATCATAGTCTCTATGAAGTCGTCTCACCTTATGCAGGCCACTTGTAAATGATTTACGCAGCCAGCTCAATTAAGTGACATTCTTAGAGAATAGCTGGATGGTTATTACTGTATTCAAGAAATGACGGTACAATACTTTCCCTTTACGGTACATAAAGCAAACCATTTTACTAGCAGTTTAACAACCTATTAAGAGCCTTATTTGTACCTGGGGCAAATATGCTTCCTTTGTCCTGATGTTGTCCTCATTCTAAATATGCCCAAATTTAGCTTGACAGCTTAAGAGAATCATAAGACTGTTAGAGGCAGGCGTTAACTGTCTCACACTTTAATTAACTGCGTATTTGTCCAACCTATACATGCCAACAGCCTGGAGTGGATAAGAGGCGTTACTTCCTGTTCGGGGTTTTGTGTGGATTGGCTCTGTTCAACAACAACATGGTACATCTCCCCTTCCCCTTGGCCTTCTTTAAGAAGCTGCTGAACGTCAGCCCCTCCCTGGAAGATCTAAAAGAGTTTTCTCCCATTCTAGCCGGGTAAGTTAATTCCACATGGAATCGGTATTCGGGAGCCTCTCGCGGGCGTGTACTGCTGCAGCATGGGTTTGAATGTCAATATTCTGTTGCCTACAGAGTTTATTTAGGCATTGTTCTTAGAAGTAAGTAATTCTATTGTGTCCCCTATTTGATTCACTGCTTTTCAAGGAGTTTGCAGTATATCTTGGATTATCCTGACGATGACATCGAAAATATGGACATGACTTTCTCCGTATGTGTTGCATTTTAACTTATTCACAAACAAAATACAAGTAAGGCTAAATTACTATGCATACATGATATTAATTAGCCTCTTCCATTTCCAACATCCTTCCATTTTGCCTGTACCCTCAGTCCAATCTGTATTGGTAGCAGTAACGTATATTGTGGATCTTGTCACCTGTGTTACAAAATGCTTGTGTTTCAAGCTCCTTAGCAACACAGTATATTCAATAATTATAATAAAATGTGTAATCATAACTGACATAAAATAAGATGGAAGTAAAAAAAGTGTACAAATGCACACATTTCATCACCCTAACCCTAACTAACCCAAATCCTTACTTACTCTAACCAACCATAACCCTAACTTTCTTCACTTACAACAATAGGTGACTTGGGATGACGTAGAGGCAGAACTTGAACTAAAAGAAACCGGAAAACTTGTCACAAGTGATAACAAGTAAGATTATACTAATATTTACAGTTGCCACAATTCACAGTATCACAATTTTATTTTGCCACAGAGAGATTGAGTAAATAAATTTTCGGCAATATCATTTTAGAAAATAAACTGAAATGTATCTATTTATGTGGGAAATCAGAAATCATAGCATTTCTTCAGTTAGAATGTCAAAGCATGTCCATTGCTTGAATGGGAATTTATGCTAAACCATACCAGCTCCATTAACCTGATTTGTCTTGGTATTTTTGTGGTCGTCTCTTGATTCGACATCTGCGTTTGTCTTTTTTGACAGGAAGGAATTTGTTGACGCCTATGTGAACTACATCTTTAACACGTCAGTACAGACAGTGTTTAAGGAGTTCAGGAGAGGCTTCTTCAAGGTGTGTTCCGAGGGCGTAGTGGGGCTCTTTCAGCCGGAGGAATTGAGGGGTGTGATGGTAGGGAAGGAGAACCACGACTGGGAAAAACTGAAACAGGTACAGTGTGAATGAGGTCCGTACCGAATCAACATAGCTCTGGGCAGTATCAATATCCAACAGGGTTCTGTACAGCTTACTCAGTCAAACAATTGTGATTGCAGTGACACGGTTGTGGGTTCAAATCCTATGGGGAGCCAGTATGACAGTGTATACTCAGGATAAGCAGTAAATGAGATGGCAATATTGTGAAATATTGACCATGGCCTATTATTCTTTTATAGCACGCACGCACACGCATACATACACACATTTGTACAGCTAACCTCATGGAGACCAGAAAATAGTAATTACGTGCTCCCTTGGCCTAATCTTAACCCTAAACCTTTACCTTAACCCTTCCCCTAACCTTAACCTAACCCTAACCTAAATAGAGTAAACGATGCCTAAACTTGACCTATGTGTAATGCCTAACCTTAACCCTAAACTTAACCAAAAATGCCTGGACCTTAAAGAAACCCCAACTCTTGCTCTAAAATTAATTGTAAGTTTGACTCTAAACCTAAACCCTGAGCCAGAAATTGACTTTTGCCTTATGGGGACCGGCAGAAGGTCCCCATAAGTCCAATTTCTTCTGGTTTTATTATACTCATTGGGACATTTGGTACTCATGAGTATAGTTGGACCTAAAACACACACACACAATCCTAAGGCCAAGTTCATTATTAGATTTGATGCTTTTAGGAAACTGGGCCCTGGTCCATCAGAGGGCATGGTGAAGCCATCGTCATTTCACATACACGCACAATGGACACCTATAGAGAATAGGGGCGAGGTCCATTTTCTATTCAGTCCGATCACTTATTGCTGTGTAATGTACCTGACATTATCATTTTATGGTTTCAACTGTTTCTAGCATTTACCACTTCATCTTATCAATTGAGCGTATTTCTTTTTGTAACCTAGAACACTACGTATGAAGGAGAGTACCACGCTGGACACCCTAACATCATCGCATTCTGGGAGTCTTTTGAGGAACTGACCGAGGACCAAAAGAAAGCTTTCCTGTGTAAGTACGGAACCAGTCTTCTTATTGCAGACTGCCAAATGAATAAACGTTATATTATTGAACAGACCTAACCCTCCTTTTTTGGTCACCTTCAGTGTTCCTCACCGGCTGCGATCGCGTGCCGATCCTGGGTATGGACCAGATCAGGATGAGAGTTCAAACCCTTCTGAACGCCTCCCAACAGCATTTTCCAGAAGCGCTGACTTGTCACTCCCTACTCCTTCTACCACTGTACAGCTCCAAAGAGACACTAAAAGCCAGACTTGTAGAAGCTGTCGGCCACAACAGAGGTTTCTGGAATGATTAACGGATGTGTGGTGTTGCCACGGGGTTCATCTATTTATTATTGTACAGTTGGTTTAGTACAGGTTAACCTGTTGTATTTCCAACTGTGCCGAGAGATTGGCGTGGTACTCTAGACATTTGGGATTAATCTTCATTATCACATTGCAATATGCAAATAGTTTTTAAAAACATCAATGTAGAAAAGTACCGAATGCGTTCTGCATGCAGGTTTAAAAGATCCAATTGAATTAACAAAAATGAAAACATTCAAGACAAGGAAATCCCAAAGTTTGTGTAGTCATTAAAATGTGCAAAAGAAGCATATCATGGTTCTAGTTTAACACAGTACAATTCGTTATAGAAATAAATGGAAAAGAAAGTATCCCTGCAGTTAAGTGGCGCACAGAGGCACAGTTCAATTGACACACATCCACAGACACATGACAGACTTTGAGAGATAATTCAGTCCTGAGACCACATGCCAAAGGTTGTGTCTGTGCCCATCGAGGAAAACCCAATCGAAGCAGCCATTTAAAGGCTTCAGGAGGTCGTCACACACTACGCCACTGAAGCGTGGACATCATCCCCCTGTACGGTGCGTCGCTTGGATTGAATCTTCGTTTTTATTAAGGTATAAAAAAAAGCCTACAGCAACCTTTTCTAAAATCCTGAACTTGAGGTCCGACACGATAACGATGCTTACCATTGTTCCCCTCCGATCATGTGCTGAACTGAGCTTTAAGTGGAGTCGCCAGTCAGCGACAGGAAAAGAAATACTAAAGACCATCCTCGACCTTTAGGATTGGATTAAGGTTGTGGTTGTTAGCCACGAAATACCTAAGGAGTTCAAACGACTCATTCTTGTTCCCTTTCACACATGGCCTGTGGCATATCTGTCTCTCTTATGGCTATGCCATTCAGTGGTACAGTAGGAGGTAGAACCAGACACTATTTAAAATTTAAAACATTGCTTTTAGATTAAAAAGGTCAGTGTGAATCAATCACTTCCTGTGCAATGGATCACATTCATTTCCAAATCCACCTGTGCATTCTTAAGAATCGTTCATCATAAGAGATCGTCTCGACGGAACAGCGCCCTCTGGTGTTTGAGGTCGGAGTTGACGGTGGCATTTAGCACGGGGGTGCTGGTGAACTCCACAGCACAGGGCCCGGGGGTACACGGGTCCGCCTCCAGCTCCAGGATGGTCACGTTATTGGGCGCAGCCGTGCTCAGGACGATGGCGGGCACGAACAGGGTCAACTGGGGGCCACGAGCGGGCCAGTAGCGGCCCAGGTTGATACCGTTGATCCACACCTGGCCCTTAAGACAGATAAACACAAAGGAAAACACGTTATAAGCAATTGTTATTGAATGTGTCAGATGCATTTGTGTCAGGGAACAGTAAATGTCTATATATTTTTATTAATTTATACTTAAAACTTTATTTATAATTATAACAGACTGAGACCTGGATCTCATTTGAGGCTGTACCCTGTGAAGACATGTTTAAATGTAGACTTAGGCACACAATACAAAATATAAATAAATTCAGGAACAATTTTTTAAGTGTTTAACTTGAGTTGGATCTGCAATTTGTTCCATAAAAAAGGTGTGAAGGAAATGAAAGCTCTGCTACACAACTCTGGGGAGACCGCTGTAGTCTTTAATGTAATCCACACCTGTGATCTAGTTTTGGAATGTGTTAGTCTAGTAGAAATTAAAGACGATAGAGGTCATTTTAAAAGTGCTTTTTAACTTAAAAAGAGAGCATGTTGCTCACGCCTCACAGAGAGGCCCAACCCACATGTTGATATAGAATACAGTAATGAGTTTGTAACTGTCACCCATAATAAACTTGTCTGGTGCTCCATGGTTTCTAACAAAGGTGATTATTTTATGTGTTTGGAAACCTTGTCCATGATATGAAGAGGGTCTTTTGCTCAGAGCACAGGTGGTTTGAACCCTTGTGTCAACAGTTCCCACTTTTTCCCTCTCTTTAGATCGGTCAAAGTAAAAAAGTATTAAATAATCGATTCAACTTGGTGCAACGCCGACCTTTCTCCAGTTAGGGAACCGGATGTAAGTGTCCTGCGGAAGGTCTGGGATGCCGTCGGGGATGACGAAGGCGCCCCCGTAGAAGGTGGGGACGGAGAGAGGGGAGGGTGGCGGGGTTGTGGCCGCCCCCGAGCCCAGTTCCCACAGAAGACCCTGGCTGACAGCCTGGTCGATGCTGAGGCTGTAGATGGCCCAGCCGGTCAGAGTGTCGGAGCCCAACGTCAGATTGGACACCAGGCCCTTTAGAGAGAGGGAAGGACGGAGTCAAAACGAAAGTCCTGTACAGAGGCCAAACCTGCAAAACCTTTCCATGTTAAAGGTTTTTTTTTTAATCCTGAACGGCTAATTAAAATAGTTGATTTATTTGCGCCTGATAGGAACAGCTTCCACATATCGTTAGACAACCAGACAACATTGAGATTCCTTAAGAAAATGTTGCACTTTCGTTATGCAATGTACATTAATGTAATAATACATGTAGTATATTAGGTATAAACCATTGGGTGGGCCAATTTGGTGGAGGCCTGAAGATCACTTCCTCAATGGATCATCCAACTCCAGACTGTTTGATTAGCGTAACACGCACTGCATTCGCTGATCTACAATTAGCGGGGATGAGGATTGAGAATGCATGGGAAAAGCAAGCATCACTCCTAAGGCCTGGGTTCCCAGTACACGGATTGAGCGACTAAAATATGCAATCAGTTTCTGGGACACCAGCCCGTAATATAAGCGGGCCGCAACAAGTGGGCGTGAGTAAAGAGATTTTAGTAGCTAATGGAAGGGGGCGGTACTAATGGCGTTATTCTCAGGAGGGGTGAAATAGAGGTGAATTTGCCTTGAAGTCGTTAATGTCTTTCCCGTAGTTGATTCGGCCTGCGTTCTCCACCAGCACGTCCACCTGACTCCCGGCCTTCCCAGTCACATTGATTGTCAGGGCCTTGTTCCTCTCCAGGATTCCAGCGGCAACCTGATGACAGACCACACCGATATTCACATTTCAGGAAGACCTGGTGATCAGCGCTTCAGTCCGATCACCAACACTGGTTTTTCGATGCCCACGCAGTGTCTTGGTTCTAATTCCGGTTCTGTTCAAGTGCTGGGCCGGGACAATGACCGGTACCCGCTGTTAAGCGTCGTGTGACACGTTAACTCACCCCGTCCACAGACACGTAAGCCCTGTCGTGAACCCCGTTCAGCGGTGAGGACAGAGGGGTGGGCGTACTGCAGTCCACTGGCAGCCTGGTCCGGTAGAGGACAAAACCAAAGGCCTTTTGGAGGGAAAATAAAGAAAACTGTTTCAGATTTGGCCTCATTTCATTTCTTTTGTTTTACTAGTATTTAAATCAGGGGCAACCCACTGACAGTTGTGTCGGATTTGAAACGGTGCGCAGAGCACTGAAGTACGATCAAACGCATTTGAAAAAGATCACTTAAAGAAATACATTCAGCAGTATTAATTTAAACCTGCAACACATTCACACATCTACATTATCTTTCAACACATCGAACACTAATGTAATTCTGCTTGACCCGCTTTGGGAGTTAAAGATGCTAGTAGTGGAACCTCAAGAGTTAAAAGGTGGTTGGAACCTCCTATTTGGGCTTTGTTTTAGCTCAATACGATTTATTCTGATGTGACGTTTGGAGAGTGGTTTGGTCTGGGTGTCTAATATACTGTACAGTATTCAAAGTGTGTCTCACCCTAATCTCATACTCCTAACGTCCTCTTGTCTTACCATTCAAAACGTTCCACTCTGACCTTCTACAAGAATACGTTAGAAGGAGAAACAAGGGAAGACGAGGGGATGGACATTAGAAAACGAGGAGTTGGACATTGCGATCTCCCTTGCGTGCGTTCTTTCACTAAATAGCTTTTGCTTACTCGTCTGCGGCCAGATGTAGGCACGTTCCGGAACTTCACAGATGAAATGAATCCGCCACCTATCATTTTTCAACATAACATTTTTATCCAAGTTATCCTATTTATCCAAGTTATGTTTACCCCAGAATAAAAGTTTCTTACACGCAGGCTGTTGTTAACAGAGAAGTTAGCTTCAAATAGGTAGCTGATGCCTCGTTTGTACGCTCTGATTTTCAATGTCACTTCAAAAGCTAAGTTGTGCAGTAATGTTTTACAACCAAAAATACAGCATTGAAAATAATATATGGGAATTAATATATCAGACTTATTTTGTATAAAAGACAAACGTTGTATTAGTAACTTTGGGCCTCATTGAGAACGTAAAACAAAGACAGACATGAATTCATTCATTGAGCTTGTAAACATACTTGGTTCATCTCAATGAAGGTTAAAGGGTAGATGCTCTTGACAGGACCGGATAAAGACAGTACTTGTAGTGCATCGGCTACAGTATGAAGCTGCGAAAGAAGAGGCGGAAATCAACCAAATGTCAAACGTTCCCTGCACGCTATATTAACAAGGAAAACTAGAAAATACATATTAGCTCATGATAAGCTAACAATGATATGCCTATGGTACAGTGTAAATAGTGCAAAACGTCTTGCAATATCTGCCTTGTGTCGACACAGTCACTGCGTTTTTATGCGTCTACATCTTCATGGTGAAGTGGCAGTATAATGTGATTATGGCCGACATTGACTGATGTCTGCCTGAAGATTATCTACCTTCTTCATCTGTACTGCTCCGTAGGCATATTTAGGTGTTGATGGAAGCACTGGTCCTTCTGGCACCTTCCGGTACTGTTTGAGGTAAAACATGCATGAATATGACAATTCACAGACAATTATTGGTGAATCTGACAGATTTACATTCAAAGGCAAAATCACAGTGTTTTAAATGCTGACTATGGAAACCGGGTCTACAAAAGTCACATTGAAGCATAACGGTCAAGCCCCCGTGTTCATTTAAGACAAGGTGACGGACGTTTCTGTTACCAGCTTGATGACTTCCCGGATGGCGAAGTATTTGTCGGTGAGGTCTCCGGCCTCAGTAAGTGGGGCGTCGTAGTCATAGCTGGTAGGCTGAGGCGCGTAAGGTCCATTGGCGCCTGATTAAACAGGAGAAACACTTTTATTATGAAGTCTTCATCACATCGTGTTCCACTATGGAGCTTGAAAAAAAAATATGGGACATCAAAGCCATTCCACTCACCGTTCCAGTATCCAAAATTGGTACCGCCGATAAACATGTATCTGCAGAGAGAGGTTGATCATTAGCGGTGGCCCGTGGCGCCCCTTCATCCATTTCCTTTTAAAGCTCAACAATTCACATTAACAAACGATTATTCAAAAAGTGTCTAACTCCAAACATTCGTCTCTCTGTCTATATATTCCAAATCCATATGGTGAACGACTGCCTGGACTTACAGATTAACGCTGGCTCCGATGGCGAGGATCTCATTCAGGGACTTGGCCACCATGGCGGTGGACACGGTTGAGTGATGTTCACCCCAGTGATCCAGCCAACCCGTGTAGAACTCGGAGTTCACCTGGAACACGGGATAGAGTCAGCAATATCAGGCTGCTGCCAATGTTACAGCACCCTCAAGTGTTTCAACCCTCCCATGAACCTTAACCTAACCCGAAATCAAAAAGAACAAACGGGGGGCTCCCAGGAGGCACAGGCACTCTTTCGTGATGTTAAGCTGTCCGCCACAGTCTAGGTTTAAGCCTTGACCTGCGCCATTGGCTGACGTGTGTGGGAGCTCCATGGGGCAGTGTCTGAGATGGTGAGGGGAGGGTATTGTCAGGGCATCTTCACACGCTGCACCTTCAGGCGGTTTAGGTAGAAACAGTAAACTGTGGATGTCAGTCTAGCCAGACAGTGTAAGACACGCTATGATTTTCAACTCAACAGAGCACATCGAGGGTCGTAGGTACAATGTGTATCACTGTATTGGCAAAGAGACAGGGGAGGTTGGTGTCAATGCTGACCTGGCAATGTATTTTTACTCCACTATTGTAAATGTTTGCCAACTGAAACGGCTTCTTGGGGTGGTTGTCTGCTTCAGTACACCCTGTGGTTGTCTGCTGCAGTACTCCATGTGGTTGTCTGCTGCAGTACACCATGTGGTTGTCTGCTGCAGTACACCATGTGGTTGTCTGCTGCAGTACACCATGTGGTTGTCTGCTGCAGTACACCATGTGGTTGTCTGCTGCAGTACACCATGTGGTTGTCTGCTGCAG